>PVKU01006534.1:0-102192 GCA_004027475.1 Anoura caudifer
GTGCATGTTAAGTGCTTAGCACAGTCTCTGGCACACAGTGAGTCCGAGAGAGTGAGAGCGAGGGGAGGGGCGGGGCCCGCTGGCTGCTTCGGTCACCACCAGGAACAAGGTCACTGAGCCGCCCCAAACATACTGAGTTCCGTGGGTGTGTGCAAGAGAAACCGTAGTTTTGCTCATTGGAATTTGGGCTTGTGTGAACTACAAAAAGAAAGCCAAAAGCACACAGAATAATAACAGATTCTACGAGCAAGAACCGCACTAAGAATAAAAGATACCTCCCAGCTGAGACTTAAATGCTCCAAAATCTTATGCGAACGAATATAGGTCTTCTGGAATCCTAACCCCACCCACTACTGGAGTACAGGAGGTCAGTCAAGGGGACGTAGTTCTCTCTCCCTCCCCCTCACTCGCCCCCCGTGCCGGACCCTCGGAAGCAACTCTACCAAGGGGGACCCTGTCTGACGTGGGCCATGAGGAGGTCACCTTCCAGGCAAGTGCTGGAGACAGTATTTCAAGAACTGTGAGAAGTCCTCCAGAGGCCTCCTTGTTTAGATAAGCCGCAGTCACTTAACCAGCAAAACGGTAAGTCTTATAAATGAAACCCAGTGGTACACACAGCGACCTCATCGTAAATACAAACCTACTGACATCAGTCCTTCCGGTCTGCTTGAAATTCTTATGATGTCCCTGTCTCCCTTTAAGAGAAATATTTCGTTTTCTGTGCAGGAAACAGACACGATATCACCTGATCCTTCCAAACCAGCGATCGTCGCCTGCCCAAAAATAAAAAAAAAACAACAAATAACTCCACCAAACCAGCAACAGTAACAGATCCAAGCACGTGGGCAGGCCGGCTGGCCACCGCGCGTGGCTGTGACGACTTCCCGGGACTCCTCAGGGCGACTCAATCGGCAGGGCGGGGACCCCCGGCCGGTGTGTGGCCTGCAGCCGCCCTCCCCGCCAGCCACTTCTCATGAGCGGGGAGCAGTCTCTCTCCACCTCTCGGCCACTCTCGGGGCCACGTCCTCGCCCGCCGCCCACGCCCTGTGACAGGGAGCTCCTGCTCCCGGGCGGGCCTGTCAGCCTCACGCAGCTTTGCTCTTAGGAAGAAACTAAAATGAAAGTTTTTGTTTCATTTTTTACACTTACCTGAGGCCATTTCTTCATTAATTTTAGAGAGAGGAAGGGAGAGAGAAAAACATAGAGCAAGAGAAAAGCACCGACTGGTGGCCTCTGTACTTGGCCTGATGGGGGATCGAACCCACGACGTTTTGGTTATGGGACAACATTCCAACCCACCGAGGCGTACCGGCCGGAATGAAAGTTTTTTACGGTTTTTAAAGTTTCTGTATCCGACTCTAAAGGTAATACTCTATTTAACCACCCTGATTTAAACAAACTGTTTCCTACCACAATTTAATGCTGAAAGTTGTCCAAAATACATACGGCAACACACCGTGCCTCCATTTGGGTAGAGGGAACGAGCTGAAGAGTTCAGGGCGGAAAGGAAGCTGGAGAGAGACCCATGTCCTGCTCACGTCACCCTGAGGAGGGCCTCGGAGGTGACTCTGTTAGTGTTTTTGTCAAACTTACATCTGCATTTGATACACTCGGTCGTTTGGTAGTCAGGAAAAATATGACCCAAACGGACTATAAAGAACAAGGTTAATTTTGGGCTCAGGTGAGAAACAGACACACACACAAACACCCAATTTCTTGGCGGGGGGTGGGGGGGAGGACTACAAATAGCAAACAAAGTATCTTTTCAAATCCAGCAAAATAACCAGGCCTTCCCTTGACATCTGTGACTGGCCCAGAAGAAAAGCCAAGCAGGTGCGCCCACCCTGCCCACCCCCATGGTGAGAGGTAGCCCCCGGGAAGCCCTTGGACACCAGGATGGGCTGTGGTCCCGTCGCTCACCTGGTTGACGGTGTCGAGAAGGTAAATGCTGTACTCATTCCAACTCAGCACCCAGCCTTCTTGGAAAAAACAGGAAACAAGCCCCAGGTGTTTCTCGGGCATGCCGCCGCAGCCCCGGTCGAAGGGCTCCAGGCGCGGGTGCAGTTCGAAGGGTTTGGGCCCCGCGGCGAAGGCGTCCTTCAGGATGAACGTGGCCTGAACCGTCCCGCGGACGTCGGCCTTCCACAGCCGGAGCCCCGGCCGGGACGCGTACAGGGTGAGGTCGCTTTGCTTGCAAAGCCCTGGTATGAAACACGCACCAAACTTCCCAGCGCTGAGGTTGAGGGGGAAGGAAACAGACAGACACCGACTGACTCAAGGTGGCCACTGACACGAGCGTAACAGGTTTGCTGGCTAAGCCCAAACAAGGTCCATTTTTCAGAACACTTTTCCACTGAAGCACACGGCCGCCGTGCCCAGAGGATGAGGGGTCTGCCCCACCCCCCTCACAACACCCCAGGTAGGCCCAAGGGACCCCCCTCCGGCCACACAGCTCAAGTGGCCGGGGCGTTGTCTGCACTTCGGGGCGTTGTCCGCACTTTGGTGCCTTGCTCAGCCCCCTTGGTGACTACACCCCCTGGACGGCCCGAGGAGGATACCGAACACCAAATCCACCCTGAAATGACGACCGCCAGGCCGGCCGGGAGCGCGCACAGGGGGCCCAGCACCGCGCGTCGCCGCTGCCCTGGGTGGGCTTGCTCGAGGGGCTCTCCGACGGAGACCAGAGGATCCTCGCAGGGCCGCTGTGACCGTCCCCCTGTTCCTCCTGCCGCTCCTGTCACACCAACCTCCATCTGGTGACCCGAGTGCCGGTCTATTTCCTTCCAGGAACAGGGCCCCTGAAAGACCCCATCACCTCCATGTCCCTTGTTCACCGAGGGTGACTGAAGCGTCCCCTTGAACGAGCAGGGAGGAGTCCCTGCGTCATGTGGGGCACTGTGTGCGTGTGAACGGTTACGACAGCATCTGGGAGGAACTGCCCCTGAGCTCCGGGAGCTGGTCAAAGGGCAGTACACCAAGGGGACAGGCTGCGACCGCCGCACGAGAAGGCAGGACCTGGACGCTGAGCAGACAGTTGGCCACCAGGTGGAGAAGGGGGAACGGGTGCTCTGAGCAGGGACACGCTTGAGCAGGTGCTGGCGGCTGGTGGGATGGGGAAGGCACAGATTTGGGGGAGACTGGCTAGAGCCAGGTGGGACTTGTCCTGAAGCCTGACCGGGCCGCCCTCCATCGCCTGCAGTGACCTTGCAGTATTGCTGGTGTCTCGCCGACTGGACACGAGAACCCAGGTCCAAGCACAGGAGGGTTCTAAAATCGTAAATAATTAACCCTGTTCCTTAATGTGGGTGCAGAGAACTTCCCAACAGCAGCTGATGGCAGGCAAGGAGTAACCTGACTCCCTTTACGAGCCACATCGATGTGAAAGAGCACTTTCTGGGTAACAAATTCTAGTCCCAAAACAGCGATTTCTAATTTTACACGTAATTCACGGTGCCGCCGAGGCTGACACGGGAGGATGAGAGTCTGCAGTGGGTGCAGGGAGTGGCCAAAGCCGTGACAACGGTCTCCACAGCCAGACGCCCAAAGGCCATGAAACGGGCACGGCGGTGACACTGTCCCAGCGCTGGATGCTGGCTCTGCCCGGGGGGCAGGCTGCACCCGCACCCCCAGCCCCCACTGCTGCAGGCAGGCGCTGCCGGGCCTGCGGGAGCCACGGCCGTGGGCGTGGAGCAGGTGCTGCTGTGCAGCGACACCACAGACACGCAGCAGAGAGCAAAGACTCGGCGCGCGCGGGGCCGGCCGGGCCGGGGGCTTCCGGGAGCAACGCGAACGCCCTGTCCAACCTGAAGAGGTTCGGGCTTGATCAGGAGAGGCCACCATGACCACCTGCCACCACCGAGTCCCCCGCCCCCTTGTCTGTCCTGTCCCACGTCTCCACAGCCCCTGGCCCCTTCTGTGTCCGCAAATACTCCAAGTCCTGGCCTGGCCCCAGGCCTCGGCCTCAGACCTTCCCTGAGACAGGAGTGCTCCGCCCACGCAGCAGGTGTCATCCGCCTGAGGCCTTCCGTCCTCTCGCAGAGAAGCCCCTGCACGCTTCACCCAGCCTGCCTCCCCCACGGCGTTCACCGCAGCCCGAAGAACAGGCATCTCGCCCGAGGCACAGACCTGTCCCCATCCGCAGTGGGCGTTCACCCGACGGAGTCCAGTGAGCCACCACGTCTAAGGGTGGTGGCTGACGCCCTCCTAAGCAGGATCCCAAAGAGCGCACAACAGGAAGAGACTTAAGGCACACGTTTGGTGTCATCTCCCCTCTCAAAGGCTCAATAAGGGGATGCTCTGATTTGTTTGTGTCCCGGCGCACGGCATGCTCATCACCGCAACGCCAGGACCTGACCACAGATGTGCCAGGTGAGACGCACAGAAAGGTGCCGGGTCCCCGCAGAGCCCAGAAGGCCAGGTGTGGGAAGAGAGACCGTGGGGACACAGGCCCAGGTGAAAGGAACAGCTGGTGTGTCTTTATCGTCCGCCTGCCATCCAGAGAGTGGAGGCGCGGCAAGACTGTCAGACACGCCGGGGCGGGACGCCAGCCGGGGCAGACAAGGGCCAGGGAAACCAGGGCCTGGGCCACAGGGCCCCCTGGTCCTCCGGCAGCGACAGGCACTCACTGCTGTACACAGATCAGACCAGCGATGGGGCGGGTGGTGCTCAGCAGGGTGCACAGCAGCCAGGGGCAGGGTGGCAGTGCCCTGCGTGGCTACGGGCTGCTGGGGAGCTCAGCACACAGGGCGACGCTGGCTCCGCCCCCACCCAGCTGGCCTCAGCGGCCGTCTCCTGCTGGCACCACCAGCCTCGTGGTCCCTCCCCTCAGCACCTGCCAGGCCGCCGGGTTTTCAGGCCAGCCTGCTGTCCGCTCTCCACACCCCACCTTCCGCTCCTCCCTCCAGCCCAGCTGGTGCCCTGCTCCTCCAGCTCCCACCCACCCACTCCCACTCCCCTCCATGCACCCTCCTCAACCTCCCCCCGCAACGCACACGCCACACACAGTGCCACCCGGGAGCCTCCGAGTGGGACCACGGACGTACACCACCCACGGGCTGCAGCCGCCTCGTCCCACGCTGCTGGCAGGCAGGTGGACTTGGCCCAACCCGTGTGTCAACTGTTCTTCTGTCAGGCGTCAGGTCAAAGGAGGGACAATCTCTCAGCCTGGAACCCTCCCTGCCCCCCAGACCCTGGTACACGTGGCAGAGTGGCTGCACCACAGAGGGACAGGGCTCCCCCCCCGACCCACCCGGCGCTGGGACGACGAGTCCTGGGCAGGCTGCGGACTGCCGTGGGCCTGCACGCTGGAAACGCGGAAAAACTTAAACCCCCGGCTGCCGCCCCGCTGGACGCCTGCGCGCTCACCTCTTCCTCGGCTGGGCTCCAACCTGCTGCACGGACTGCTCCTCGGTGTGGAGCAGCAGGCTCCGCTGGACGGTGGACACCAGCAGCACCTTCTGGCTGTAGTCCAGCTGCACAATTGAGGACGGCTCTTCCAGCACCAGGCGGGAGCTGCAGGCGCCCTGCGGGAGGCAGTCCCGTCACCCGCGGCGAAGGGGGCGCACCGCGACCCGGCCTCTTCCGGGACCGGCACGCACCCCTCGGCACGTTCACGTCGGTCGAGACCCCCGTAAAGTGCGCACTCTGACTCCCATCAGACCCAGCGCCAGCCCTCTGCCATGGGACGGGTTGGGACGCCCTCGCTGGCGAGGGCAGAGTCGGCTTCACAGAAGCCTGATGAAGACCCCAACAACCAGCACGGCTCCATGCCTGGCGTCCTCGGCAGACACCTCAGAGGCGTGTTCCCAGGACCTACACGGGGGTGTGCAGCACCACACGCGGCGCTTCCCATCACAAAGGGGCCCCCGGGCTTTCTACCAGACGACTGTGACGACGACCAGCCGAGCTTGTCTCACGCCCCCCAACAAAGCAGCTCTGGGGACATGTCGTCCCTGCCAGCCGGAGGGGTCACAGGCAACAGGCGCCACGAACGAAGGCGCTCCCTTCCAGGCTGCCCAGCTGAGTGTGTCCCCACCTGCAGCGAGGCCTCGCCCAGCGGGCCCGTGCGCTCCAAGCGGCCACCGCGTGTCGGGCCGAGGAGCCAGTCTGAGCGCAAAGCAGGCTGTGGGCCTCGCGGTGGCGGAGCACGGGACACCCGTCCCCGCGGTTTCAGTCCGCACTGTGACGAGCCTTAGAAGACGCTGCCGTGTCTCCTCGGGGAGAGAGCTGGAGGAGAGTACCCGCAACTCCCGAAAAAGGCTCTGCCTGAGCGGGGCCAGGTTCTCCACATCCCCCACCAGCACAGCGCGCTTGCATCCGACTGCTCGACGCAGAATCCAGGTGGCGTCTACCAACCCAGACGTGAGAGGGGCTGACAGAAACGCAGAGCAATGCCACTCCGACTTGTGTTAATATGCAGTAGGTTCGTTCTTTCAAAATAAAATTAATAAACCTTTTAAAATTTCTTAAGGTACTTTTAAAAATGTTTTATGAATTTATTTTTAGAGAAGGGAAGGGAGGGAGAGAGGGAGAGAAACATGAGTGCGTGGCTGCCTCTCATGCTCCCCCTCCCAGGGACCTGGCCCGCAACCCAGGCCTGTGCCCTGACTGGGAATTGAACCAGTGACCCTTTGGTTCCCAGGCTGGTGCTCAGTCTGCTGAGCCGCACCAGCCGGGGCTCAGTTTTGATTTCTAACACAGGCCACTCAGCGGATACAGCTCCTGCGAAACCACGCGTGCTAGGAAGGAAGACCATCGATACGAACTCGGAAGGCCCGAGCCACCGAGGAGCTCGGCCGAGCGGGGCACAGGCAGGCACGAGGCCCCGCGTGCAATGGCGAAGGCTTTGGGGCGGAAGCTCCGTCTGCAGTTGCGCTCCGCTGGCCGTCCGCTTGTGACCGGGGCCTACGACCGCGTCCCCTGGAGCAGTCTCTCCCCTGCACTGACGGGGGGCACTCACAGCTCAGGGCGCTCCGGGGGGGCTCAGGAAAACAGCAAAGTGACGGTGGGGCTGGGTGGGTGCTGCCCCCGACCCCGCCACCGGCCACTTGCTGGCACACGGGGCCGCTGCACGGGGGCAGGGTGGGCGGGGGGGGGGGCTGCCAGCCCCCCGAGAGCGCTGAGCTCCGTCCACCGTTTGGGGTCGGAAGAGCGTCACTCCGCCCCTGCAAGCCCTTCAACAAATCAGCAGTGACAGAGACTTCCCGTCTGGCAGCGGAAGAGACACTGGGAGAATGAAAACAGTGAACACCCAGGGGAAACAAAGCCGCTCCTTAACCACGGAAGCCCAAGCTTATGAAACATTAGAAAAGCCCTTGAAGGGAAACGTCTCCAGTAACAACCGAGATCACAACAGGACGAGGCTGACGAACACAAGCTGCGTAACTGAAGATGCAACTGTGAGCATCGTGTCTCCCAGCGGAGCGTCGACGAGGCTCTGAAATGACGGTACCTGGTCCAGGTCCAGAGAAGAGCAGACCACCTTCCCTCTGTCGTCTCCGGAGAACAGCTTCATGCCGTTGGGGCTCCAGGCCAGAGCCGTGATGCCGCTCCTGTGGATGCCGGCGACGTCAAACCTCCGCAGCTGCGCGGCAACGACAGAAACACACGTGTGAGACGGAAGGGCTGCGCTGTGCGTGGGGGGGGCGGAGCCTCCTATCCATGCAGGCGGGGGCTGGGTTCCATCTGCCCGTTTTCCTGCGAGACCCGGGGACAGCCAGTGAACGCTGAGCGGAAGTCGCATTGCCCATGTGTGCTTTTGGCCAAGTGTCCGACCGGGACGAGCATGCCACCTGACTAGAAAGGACACGGTGCTCAGCCTTCTGGACTTTGAGGATTTCTCACTTCTGAGCCCACGGGGAAGCTCAGCCGTGTCACGTGACTAGTGCTGACCTGCTTGTTTCTCCCGGGCAGGGCGGACACCAGCTGGAAAACGGCCACCCTCCCGGAGGCGGTGCCCGCGGCCACCAGGTCATCGAAGCAGCTCAGCAGCTTCACCACGGTGATGGACTCCATTTTTCCCTGAAGGAGGAAACATCCAGAAACGAACTTGTCAGCAGGCCGCTCTCAAAATGGGAAGCCTGGCCAGGGGGCTGGAAAGCTTCATCGGGCTACAGCCTGTGCGTATTGCTGAGAAAAATGCACACAATCCAGAAAGTCAAACCTGTTAAAACCCCATTTTCTTTTTGGCTTCTGGCACTGATGGGCGTGAATGAATAAAGACAGACTCTTGCTAAGGATCTGCAGTGCCAAGCCTGCCCTGCTCAGCATCAGAGCGGGCATTTTCCACCCACTGGGAAGCAGCTCCAGGCCAGGCGATTTAACGGATGGGCATCCGTGTGAGCAGCACCCTGGGTGCCTGGCTGAGCGAACTAACCCCACCGGTGGGACGCAGCCCTGGGCCTGCCCCCTCAGCATCCCCACACATCAGGTCAGCCGCTCGGCGTTAGCTACGGCCAGAGGGAAACAGGCCGGTGAAGAAGAGTCAACTAGAAAAAGCAGTGATGGTACAGGACTACCCCTCACCCTCACCCTGGTGTTCCATTTAGGTTGGAGAGATCCAGGAGAGAAATATGCCTAGAGGATTTTAAAGAAATATAAAAGGAAACGAAAGCACAGAGCAAGCTACTACCAGAAGCAGTGAGAGAGAAATGAAAAATAATCCAAAGAATTTAAAACTGCAGCGGTGGACCACACAGCGGATCAGTCACAGCTGGAAGGAAACACCGAACTAGACGACAGATGTGCACCACGAAGAGGCGCAGAGAGATCAGCCTAGGAAAGAGGAGGGTCAGAGGGCAGGGTGTAACGCACCAGCCTCATCTCACCGGGCTGCCAGACGGCGAGAGGGCGGGGAAGGGAAGGCAGTGTCGTCAGAAACGAGGGCCAACCGTGATCCAGGACTGAAGCAAGACCTGTGTCCTCGGGGGCACAAGCCTGCACAAGATTCATGGAAAGAAACACACACAAATATATCTTGTAGCAAGACAGTGACACCTCAAAGACAATGAGAAGATTAGTATGTCACAGAAAAGCAAATAAGCAAATAGGAACGATTATTAAAAAACAGAGTTCTTAACAGCAACAACGCAGTCCAGAACGCAGTGAAATATCATCTTCAAAAGTGCTGAGAGAAGAAAGCTGTTGTCCTGTATGGTATACCTGCCAAAAAATTCAAAGACAGGGAGACAGTCAAACAACAACAGAAAAGCCCAGAGTGCTTACCACCGAAAGACCTCAACACGAGAACTGCTAAAGGGTGCACCCAGGAAGAAGGGAAATGGTCGCAAGGGGAAGAACTGAGTCGCAACGGGAATGATGAGCGAGAAGCTGGTAGACACACGAGGGAATATGAACAATGACTGTAAAATACAATAGCAAAGTCCGACCTGAGCAGTAAAAAATGTGACAACACGAGACAGTTACATGTATGATGACAAAGGTCAGACGGAGACACCGTAAGAAAACTACAGTTGACCCCTGAACAATGTGGGGGTTGGAGGTGCTGACCCCCACTCCCCCCCGCAGTCAAAAATGCAATATAACTTCGGACTCCCCCAAAACGTAACTACTAATAGCCTGCTGTTAACTAGAAGCCTTTCCAATTAACAGACAGTTACATATTGTACGTTATACCCACTATATACTGTATTCTGACAATAAAGTAAGCTAGAGAAAAGAAAATCATAAGAGAAAATATACCCACAGTGCTACACGTATTTTTTGGAAGAAAAATCTGCGTATAAGTGGGACTCACATGGTTCAGACCCATGTTGTCTGAGGGTCAACTGTACAGATCAATAGCCTCATGAACACAGACAAAATCCTTAACAAAATATCACTAAAATGAATACAGCAAGATTTATAAAAAGGATAATATAAAATGACAGAGCCCTGGCTGGTGTGGCTCAGTGGACTGACCGCCAGGCTGCGAACCCAAGGGTCACGGGTTCAATTCCCAGTCAGGGCTTATGCCTGGGTTGTGGGCCAGGCCCCCAGTAGGGGGCGCATGAGAGGCAACCACACATCGATGTTTCTCTTCCTCTCTTTCTCCCTCCCTTCCCCTCTCTAAAAATAATTAAGATCTTTGGGGAAAAACCCACATGACAGAGTGGGGTTCATAGCAGTGATGCACAGTTGGATTAACAACCGAAACTCAACACATATAATAGCATGTTACTAGAACACAGAAGAAAAATCTCATTATCTCAACAGATTCAGAAAAAATATTTGACAAGCTTCAGCTCCCACTCACAGTAAAAACTCTCAGAACACCAGGAGAAGAAATAAAAAGCACCCAGTGGAAGCCACAGGTAGAGCCACAGTGAAAGGCTAAACGCTGGGCGAAGACGCCTCTCTCACTGGGGACAGGACCCCGGCCCCCCGCCAGGGCGCAGGTCCCGCAGAGAGCTGAAGGCACGCAGACTGGAAGAGGCGAAGTGAAACTGTACGCAGGCAGGCAGGACTGTCTGCGCAGAGCACCCTGAGAAATCTACAAGACGGGACACTGAAACACACAAAAACCAACTGTCGCTCCGATGCTACCAGCAAAGCGTGACGGCAGTGAAGCCACTGCACCGCTGTTACGTCACCTGGGAAGTGACAGAATGCTCGACAGCAGACTGGTGGGAAGGGAGAACCTGGCCCACCACCTGCGAGTCTTCACCTCTGCACGGAACACGTGGTTTCTGACACTTCTGGTCGCCAGACGGGTGGGGGATGCCCCGCGACAGCAAGCGAGTCCCTGACAGCAGCCGGGTGCCCTGCCGGTAACTCAGTTCTGACACCGCCACCTGGAGAGAGCACCTGACCACAGGGAGAGGGGCTCAGTCCCCAGAGTGGCGCCGCCCCCTTCAGGCGCCAGTGCTTCAGACTGGCAGGGATTGGAGGTCGCAGCACCCCCTCCCCCGTTCGACTGCTTTGCTGGAGAGGCTCAGGGACCACAGGGAAAAGCTTCCTTCCAAGCGTCCAACCGCGGCTCTGTCTTTCTGTGACCAGCTCTCGTCCAGGAGCCTGCTCAGGCTTGCTCAACGGAACGAAGGTGCGCCAGGTGCTCCCGTTCCTCAGGAACTTGCAAGGATTTCCGGAGCCCCGGGTGGGGAATGAGGTCAAAGACCAAGTGTCAGGAAGGGGAGGCTCCTAGCGCTCTTCTCTCTTAGACTGGAGGAGGGTTTAGGAGCCCCGTGCTGGGAACCGGCGACCGAGACGGACGTACACCGGGCCGGCAGGAGTGAGGCCGCTGGAGCGCAGCAGCTAGGGTAACACTAGGGCGCAATGATGTATAGTTTTAATGGGCCACTTCACCCAAAATGGCACACGGTACGTTTGAGTGTGATGTTGTCATGTTACAGAATACATGCTCAGGAATTCGTAATGAAAGTCTGCGACACGACGGGGGCGTTATTTGTGCTAGATGCTGTATATATTTTTTCTCAGTATTTCACAACCAAGGTAAGTTAAAGGACACATTCTGCAAACCGTAGGAAAAATGCTGAAAAAATAAAACATAGTGCTTAGTAACACATTGTGTACGTGAAATAAAATATGAAAAAAATAATCCCAAGGGCAGAAGAGAAAAAAAAAAGCAAGGTGTAAAAGTAAATGGGCTAAGTGGAAAACAAGGACCAAGATGGCAGACGCTGCCAACTGCCCTCGATCGATGGGGGGCAGTCCGGCCCCCTCCCGCCGCCCCGCGGGGCCAGCCGGCCGGCTGTGTCTGGAGGCGCTGCTGCTGCCTAGGGGGTGGAGCCAGGGGAGCTGCTCGACACCCCACAACGCAGGGCCCTGTCCCCACACCAAACGCCAACAGCATCAGGGCCGAGTAACCTGGACTTAGGCCCAGTCACGCCAACAATGACATTAAATGTGAACGGCCTAGAGACGCCCCCGGAAGGCAGAGCCCGTCATACGGGATGAAAACGTAGAACCCAGCGCCAGGCTGCCTACCGTAGACGGGGGGAGAAGCAGGCGCGAAGGCCCATCTGGAAAGATGGAGAGCATGCACCACGCGAACTCGAATCACAAAAGGCAGGAGCAGCCACGCTACCACCAAGGGAACGCAGCCAGAGACCGAGTGCAGACAGCCTGCAGGGTGCGGGGGCCGGTCCGGCACGCGCAGGCGCCCGCGGTGCGCGCGGACCGGCACGACAGTGCGCATGCGCTTAGTGACGCCGAACGGGGCGCCGGGCACTCGTTAGAATGGCAGCGTTTCCGCCGTGGATATTCGACCACAACAGCAAAGATGCCTGAAAAGAAACACGCACGGACCTGGGAAAAGTGAGCACACGCTCTCAGCTGGCGATGTCAACACGCCTCTCTCGGCACCTGGCGCAGCAAGCAGCGAACACAGCAGCGAACACAGCAGCGAACACAGCAGTGAGGCTGCATTAGTCCTTAAGTCGTGTCCACTGGGAAGCAGGCCCTGACCTGGCAGCAGGCGTGCGAGACGGGGGCTGGGGCGAGCACCCGCGGGAGGGGCGGGAGCACGGCCAGGCCGCAGCGCATGCATGGCCTGCGGGAGGGAGGCCGGGAAGGCCAGTCTCAGGCTGCAGTGCTCTGCGGGGGTTCTGGCCACGTCAACGGGGACACCCGAGCCGAAGCCACCTGTCAGAGGAGGGCCCTGTTCGCAGGCAGGCGTGCGTCTGTCTGCCTGGGGTCCCGGTGGCACTCGGGCACTGGCCGGGGGTGGCAGCAGGAAGTGTGGTCCTGAACAAGCACGGTGGGGGACTGAGCACCCACCAGCAACGGTCCCCTGCCTCAGGACAGTGATCAACATCAGGTCCTTGGCCAGCGACACAGTAAAAAGACACTGGCAAACATGCTCCTTGATTTGAAGAGATCAAATACGCAGGCGTGCTTTCCGCGGCCCAGTCAGGGCACACAAACCGCTCTCAGGATAGCCCGACGCTCAAGGCTGAAACCTGCCCCTGATATCCCTTCATGCAGTGCTGCTCCTTCACAAAAGCAACCCTTCATTTCATACGCTAAAGGGGGGATCCTACTGCACTCACTCCGTTACAGCACCGCCCCAGTGCTACTTCCTACACGAGCCTGCAGGGACAGAGGGGCCTCGCTGACATCGCATGGATGGTGGCCGGGGCCGACGAGACGGGCAGCGTGGTGGGGTGAGTGGTTGAGTGTGCACCGACGGCTTTGCTCTGCTTAATGTGGGGGCTGCTTTCAGGGGCTCTCACGGCCTGGGAGAAGGAGCCAGGCCCATCGACAGGGACGGGCACTGCCGGCACACACGTGCAGGTGGCCACGGAAGGACATGGTCCACTCCGACAGGTGCGGGAGAGGGAAGGGCAGGCATGGCCCTGCCCTTGTTTTCATTTTTGGCTTAGGACAGACGATCACACACCCAAGACGACTGACAATGCCGTAACCACACACAGCAGGCTACAGGGTTATCCGAAATGAGCCCCGTGAGGCCCCACCCAGGGTGGGAAATGGGACACCCAGAGCAGCCCTGAACCCTGGGTGCCCCTCTCCCTGACTCATACCCAACCACCACCATCACTGCCCTGAAACTGGGATGGATCACAAGGCCAGGCCCTGTTCAGAGCTTTACCATGTGAGTGTGCGTCCTTACACAACGCAGGTGTACACAAGCGCAGGTGTGCCGAACAGTCACACGGGGGAGTCAGCACCCAGAGGTGTGGTCCCCAGCCTTCTGGTCCCAGATACTCAATCGCTTTAGTGTCCAGCTGTTGATCAGCCCACGAGAAGTAGAGGTTTAAGCTGCAAAGCCGACTTATCATTGATTATTGCACAGTGAATGGATGGCCCAACGAACCAGACGCTCGGGTAGGTGAACTCTGCGTTCCTCCCCCACAACCGATGGACATGGAGCGGAGTTTGTCCAAAAGCTGCCTGCCGGGCGCGGGGCAGTTTCTGACAGAACCACTGGAGCAGCGGAGCCAGCACACCAAGGCAAGGGGGCCTCCCAGAGGGGCCCCGCACCAGCTGCCCCGGGAACGCGGCCTGTTCTGCAGCAGGCCGCCCACTTCCCCTGTCACATCCTCTTTTCTCTGGGTGAGGGGACAGTTCAGTCCTACCCTGGCCTGGGAGCTGCTCTCCCGCCTGTCAGGACACTGTCCGTCCCTGCGCTCGTCCACTGTGTGTCTGGTTCTCTTCCGCTTCCCCCATGTCCAGCTTCCTCTCGGGCACTTCTCATGGCCTGACTGGCAACTTCCTTTCTACCGCAGAAACCCAAGAATCAAAACTCTGAGAAGTCTGACCGGAAAGGGGCAGGGGACGGCTTCCAGGACAACCACGCCACCGTCAGGACAGCATGCGGCCCACCACACATTGAGGTTTCTCTCCCTCTTTCTCCCTGCCTTCCCCTCTCGCTAAAATCTAGCATAAAATGTAAAAACGTACTAGGCATCACACCCATGCATACACGCAGGTGCGCATACACACTGGGTATGAGCCAGGCAAACACCCACAATGTTCCAAGCACAGGTTTTCTAACAGGTGCGACAGCGCGGCGTGCTGTTCACTCTGCTCAGGTCTCTGTCCGGCTGCCGCTGCTCCGTCAGCCCTTCCCTGAGGTTCCCACTTAGAACTGGACCAGGCCCTGGCTGCTGCGGCTCAGGGGACTGAGCACCAGCCTCGGAACTGAAAGGCTCGATTCCCAGTCAGGGCGCCCGCCTGGGTTGCGGGCCAAGTGCCAGCAGGGGGCGTGCGAGGGGCAACAGGTCGATGTCGCTCTCACACATCCATGCTTCCCTCCCTCTTTCTTCCTCCCTCCCCTTCTCTCTGAAAATAAATAAATAAAACCTTTTAACCCTGGACCAGCCTGCGGGCACTCCTCATCCCATCGCCTGCTCACCTTCCCTTCAGCCCAGACCCGTGCAGGCAGGGACCCCGCCTGCTGCGCTCTCTCCTGCACCCCCAGGACCTCACCTGAACCTGGCACACGGTGAGCACTGGACAAACACAGAAGGGCACAGGGGGACAGCCAAGTGTGGCACAGTGGCAGGAAGGTGGACCAGCCTGGCTGTGGTTGGAGCAAAGAATTTGATGGCCAAGCCTTGAAATTTCAACAATCCACTGGGTGGTAACAAGAGACATCATACATCACACATTTGATTTCAAACCAGAAAATCAGAAACTCAGGTCAAGTTGTCTTTCTCATCTATTTCTAGGTACGAGATCTTTCCAGAAAAAGTCCAGCCATTGTTAATATAATGAGAACAGTTTGTATGACATGTAACCTGGCAGCCAAGGAGAGTGGACTGGAACGCGCATGTGTGAACAATGACACCTTCACTGTGCTAGTCAGTGGGGCAGTAGATGCCACTGAATGAGCATGTGTGCTGTGTGGCTGTCACATTCAAAATGACTGAGTAATCAGAGCAACGAATCTGCATCAAATTTTGCTTTAAGCTTGAACATTCCTCCACGGAAACTATTTGGATGATTCAGAGGCTGCAGTTATGGGCAACTGGTGACTGGCAGCTTCATCAGACAATGCGCCCGCTCATGCACCAGGTCTCATGCAGAGTTTTTTGATGAAACATCAAATTGCCCCGGTGACTCAGCCCCCCACAGCGCAGATTTGGTGCACTGCGACTTCCGGCTTCTCCCAAAACTAAAATCACCTTTGAAAGGGAAGAGACTTCAGACCACAGATGAGATCCAGGAAAACACCCCAGGGCAGCTGATGGCACCTGGGAGACCTGTGTGAGGTTCCGAGGTGCCTCCTTTGAAGGGGACTGTGGTGTCATTGTCCTGTGTACAATGTTTCTCGTGTCTTGCATCTCCTTCAATGAATTTCTCCATTTTTCATGTTACATGGCTGGACACCTTCTGGACAGAACTCATATGTCACAGCCATCTGTTTAACAAGTTTGCAACATTTCTGTGCTTATTATTAGCTTCTCGCAACATTTCTCCGTGCTTTTGGCACCCACTAGGAAGCACTTCTTTGTGTCTCCATCTGTTCTCTCCTACTAACTTGTACAGGAAAGAAAGGGTTTCCAAAAGCATCATTCTTGAAAACACATGCCCTGGCTGGTGTGGCTCAGTGGATTGAGTGTGGGCCTGCGAACCAAAGGGTTGCTGGTTCGATTCCCAGTCAGGGCACATGCCTGGGTTGCAGGCCAGGTCCCCAGCTGGGGGTGCGTAAGAAGCAACCACACATTGATGTTTCTCTCCCTCTCTCTCTCTCTCCCCCTCCCTCCCCTGCTCTCTAAAAAAAAAAGGAGAGAAAATACATGCCAGGCTCTACTGATCACACACAAGGCCTGCATTCTATCCAGATGCACTTTCTGGAACCACCACCACCTAAACCCCTAAGAGACAAGCCTGAACGCCAAAGCGACTGAGCAGTGAGCCAAAGCCCACGGGGCTCGCACAACTGCCCCGCAGGGTCAGAAGTCAGAAGAGCAGGCACCTCCGGGAGGAAGCAGGGATTGGGAGGCGGCACCAGGGAGTCTGCTGAGCTGCTGGGCACGTTCGTGTCTTGACCTGGATGATGTCACGGGTGCACACACATGAAGCCATTGAGGTGTACGCTTGAGATCGGTGCACTTAATGTAAATTATACTTCGATTAAAAAGTGAAAAAACAGATGAGGTGACACACAGGCCCCTGGAAAGCCTGCTGTAACTCCAGTTCGTTGGGGCGTGCTTTGCGCCCCGGAGTCTGGTCTGTCTCGGTGGAGGCCCCACGTCCACCTGCCAGGAGTGGGTACTCAGCTGTGGCTCGGTGTCGCGTTCTGAAAACGGCGAGGAGGTCTCGGTGGCTGGTCGCGTTGCTCAGCTCTGCGTCCTCGTGGGCGCTCTCTCCACTACTTCCAGTCCTGAGGCAGGGGTGTCGGAGTCTCCAGCCATAATGGTGGGCTTCTCCGTTCCTCCTTTCAGTTACGTCGGCGTTGCTCCGTGCCCGACGAGCGCTGGTGGTAAGGACGCGAACGTTTGGGCCTGCTGTGTCCTTCTGGTCACCTGGCCCCTGCGCCATCACGGCGTGCCTCCGTGCCCTGGCGACGTCCTTGCTGAGACTGCTCTGACGGTGAGTAGCCATCCCAAACCTCTTTTCACCAGCCTTTGCTTGGTACAGCCTTTTCCATCCTCTTGCTCTTTACCTCCTTATACCGTTTGTTTTAAACTGATTTTCTTACAGGAAACATACAGTTGTTTCGTGATTTTTCTCCATGCCCATAATGTCCGTCTTTTAGTTGACAGGCGAGATAATTTCCATTTAATATAATTTTCGGTACGTTTTGATTTAGAGCTATCATCGCATTTGCTTTCTGCTTGTTCCTTCTGTTTTTCCTTCTTCTGCTTCCCCTTTCTTGCTTTCCTGTGAGTTGTGCGTACACGTTCAGAAATTCCTTTCTGATACACCTGCGGTCATTTTTACGGCAGCCTGTTGTACAGGCTGTCTCGGCAGCGGCCCTGGGGATTACTACATCACCTTCGAGTAGCAGGTGGAGACCTCACCTCCACGTCGCCCCTTGCTCTCCTCTGCCATGCTGAAGTTCTCTCACACGTTACTGCAATTACACGCACTAAAACCTTGACCAGAAAACGTGCCTTTAACTTTCTGCTGCCTGTCGAATATTTTTTAAAGAACTCAAGAGGAGAGAACTAGCCTGCTACATGCACCCAGGCATTTATTTACTGTTCTTCCTTCACCGCTGATGGGCCGTGGTTTCCAAGCAGGTCTGCGGGCAGCAAATCCCTCGGTCTCCCTCCACCTGGGAATGCGCGTGCTGCCCTTCCTTCCTGACAGGCTCCCGCCGGGTGAAGAACGCCGCGCCGACAGTCCTCCCTCAGCACTCTGGAACGCCGTGCCTGTCTCGCGGCCCCCGCGGTTTCTGATGAGAAGTCTGCGGTCACTTTGACCGCCTCCCCTGCAGGCACCATGTCGTTCTTCTCTGGCTACTTTTACGGTTTTCGTTGTCTTTATTCTTTAGCAGTTCAACCATGATGTGTGTGGGCAAAGACTTCTTTGGTTTATTCTGTTAGGGGTTTGCTGTCAGATTTATCTGTTTTTCTGGTTAAGTGTTGAAGTAGTTGAGAGATTTCGGATAAATTAATTCATAACTACAGTTGTAAAGATAAACTACATAACGGTCTTAAAGGTTTGGGAAATCTGATCAGTCAAATCCATAAGCTGTTAGTCAAAGAAAAGAAACAGCATAGTTTCAGTTTCTATATAAAAAATATTAATATAAACTCTGGAGCCAACCTGCCCAAGTTCAGACAATGGAGCCATCACTCACTAACCCCTGACCTTGGGCTTGTCCCTTAACCACTCTGTGCCTCAACTGTCTCGCTGGTAAAGTGGGGACAGAAACAGCGCCCACCTCGCAGAGTCTGTGCGGATGACACGAGTTCATACGTGTACTGAAGGTGACATGCTGCCTGGCATGTAGGAAGCGCTCCCTCATGAAAGTGTTTTTGTCACTTTAAACTGAGTAGAGAGGCTTGAGAAGAACCACCTTTTTAAACTAAGACTTTCAGAAGTTGAACGATGACTAAAACGCAGGTATTTGGGAACATCTGACACACGGCAGCCTCGTCTCGGTCCGTGAAAGCCCACTGAGCGCAGAGCAGAGTCTCACAAGGCCACGAGGCAGGGGCCGCGACTGGGTCACCTTTGAGTACCTCTCACGAGACAGCCGGGGACACCAACGCAACGGGTGTATTCAGGGACGTCCATGGACACTTGTGCGCCCAACCGACACGGCACAGAGACCGTCCGAGCCCAGCAACGCGCGGCAGCCAGCGCTCTCGGCAGCGACCTTGCATAAGGTGCGCCGGCCCTGGCGCCAGCCGGCACGGACACGGCCCTTGTTTCCTAGCACGTTCACCAGGGCAAGCACAGGTGTTCGACTCCATCCGTCAAGGCGACGCGAGAAAGAAAACCCTCGGAGAGCACACCGGCTTCCAAAGTCCCCGCCACGTGTGACACCCGGGGATGTCTGGGCGTCACACCGGAAGTGCCGCTACATTTCCGAAGGCAAGGAAACAGAGTTAAACACACCGCCGTTTCTACCTACATTCCACCCCAGTTAGAGACGGTCTTAAAGCACCGTTCAGGTGAGACTCGGAGGCCGCGTTCTGGCCAACCGGCAGGGACGGTCCCACGCTGGAACCCTCGAGCTCGCGGGACTCACCTCGAAGTTGTACCTCCTCATCTGGCCGAGGCGCCGGCAGTACAGGTAGAGCATGCCCGTGCTGCTGCCCACGGCGATGTAGTCCCCGCTGGCGTCCAGGGCCGTCAGGTAGACCGCCACCGAGCGGAAGCCCTTCTGCACCCTCGCGGGGATGGCACTGAGGAGGTAGTGCAGGGGGCAGAACTCCCTGAACGTGACAGGCGCTGCCGCAGACGCCATGGCCCGGGAGCCCGGCGGCAGTGTTCCGGGAGGACGCGGAGCACCCACTTGGCATCTGGGGCGACCTGGGGGTGGAGAACAAGGCACGGTCACTCTCTCACTGTCCGGTCGCGCCAGAGCGAAGCCGTCTCCGACGGTGGGCACGGGTACTCGCAGGTGGGTAAAAAGGACAGCGGGAGCTTTGTTAACAGAGGCAACGAGCCAGCTGCCATTCAGATCGCCTTCTTTTGAGCATTTTAATTCAAAACGCACTTACCTGGGTGCTGGTCCCTGTAATTCATGTTGTGATGAGTACTATGGACGGGTGGAAAGAACAGCAAGAAACAGTGCTTATTCTCAAGTATCTTAGGAGCTAGCCAGGGAGGCAAAGGCACGGAGCTCCTCCAACCCGCGCGGGACGAGGAGTGAGACTGTGGGTCTCGATGAGCAGGGACAGCGGAGCGGATCCGAGAGCGGGCAAGGCTTCGCCGGCACGGCCCCGACGGTGACGCTGCCAGGGAGGACACCCGGTCCTAGGAGGGCGGGGAACCACCCCCAGAGGCACGAGCGCGCCGGCTGCGGGGGCTCCCAGCTGCAGCCCACAGCCCCCTCAGCGCTCGGAGCCTCAGCACACGGCGCCTCTCCCCTGCTCCTCCGAGACCCGCACCTCTTGGCTCTTTGGGTTCAACGCTTCCCTCAATAGACACTCGATCCTCACACAGCAAGTTACAACTTACAGGTGCTCGGTCCCTCATTTAACCCTTACCCTCCCCCTCAGGATGGGGGGCATCGTCCCTCACTGTTAGGTGAAGGTACCAAAGGCCAGGGGCTCACAACTTGTGAGCTTAGGTCTGCCCCTCCAAGTCCTGGGCCCTTTCCACCGCCATGGTCACGGTCACAGCTCTGAGAGACAGGCAACAGCTGCAGGGATGCTCTGCACCTGCTTAGACCTGGAGGGCACTTCAGCCCTTCGGGTCCAGGGAGGTTTTCGAGCCCCTCTACTAGAACCTTCTTGGGACGCTGGGTTTACAGTCTGTTTGCGGGCTGTCTGTTTCTACAGAGTTGACTGCCTGGCTCCCAAGCCCCCTTCTAGGAAACTCCCCCAGAGACCCCGGCGCTGGCTGCACCCCCACCCGGAAGGCTCCTCCTTCTCACTCGCTGTCACTGCCTCCCAGCACGCAGTCCCTGCTAGAACGCCCCTCCCCCACAAGGCCTGGCCTCACCACCCCAAAGTGGCTCCCTTCCCCCGCTGAGCACCGCACCACACCCCTGCCCCCTCGCTCTCTCCACACACCCCTTTCTCTGCCATTCTGCCTGACCCCCGCCTCACTCCCGGTCTGCAATCCCCACAGGAGCAGAGCCTGCCTGGCCCACTCGCCCCTCCACCCCAGGCACCTGCGAGAGGGTCGGGTACACCAGAGGTGCTCAGGAAGTGTGCACTGACTAAATGAACGAGCTACGGAAAAGGAAAATTTGCAAGGGAGGAATGAGTGGCAAGACGGGAAGAGCGGCAAAGCAGCATCTTTTCTGCAGTATGGTCCCAGTTCGATGCGGAAACAACAGCCCCCAGATCTGCGGGCCACGTCCAGTTTCTCAAGCATTTTCTGATTCCTCTGTCGCCTGAGAGTCACAGCAGCCAACCCAGGCAGGCAGGCTCCCCGAAAGTACTCCTGATAAGCCCCGCCCTCTGCGGCAGTTATGAACACTGACCACCCTCTTCTGGCAGACGCTGAAACCCTGGGAGTTTTTCTGAAATGTGCCCAAGGTCACACAGTTTTAGGCGCCCAGTGTGACATAAATCAGGATGGTGAATGCTGGTCCTGTCCACACAGCAGCACAGCATAAGTTTGTAACTTTTTAAAAGCAAAACCAAGCCACCATGGCTGGTGCGGCTCAGTGCATTGAATGCTGGCCTGCGAACCAAAGGGTCGCCAGTTCAATACCCAGTCAGGGCACATGCCTGGGTTGCAGGCCAGGTCCCCAGTGGGGGGCGCATGAGAGGCAACCACACAGTGATGTTTCTCTTGCTCTCCTTTCGCCCTCCTTTCCCCTCCCTCTAAAAGTAAGGAAATTAAATCTTTGCTTTTAAATTTAAGCCATTCTATTGTTGTGAGAAATAACATCTTTCAAAAGCGAGACCAAGCCTTGGTTGTTCACGGGCTCCAAAAGGTGGGCGGGACCCACACGGCCCAGAAACCAAACGGGGGCAACTCCGGTGGCAAGGGCCCTGGCAGACACCTTGGGAAAGCACGCAGGTCACTTAAGGACATGGGACACTGCGACCAAGGGAACAGCAATGACAGTAACAGCGACAGGGGTGACAGCTCCTACCCTTACTTAACAGAAGCCGTCCTGGGCGTACCGCCACGAAACCCTCGCAAAACACCCGGGAGGTAGGCACCACCGCTGCCTCCCTTCCACGGATGCGGAAGCTCCCCGACCCGACCCGACCCGACCGCTGCAGTCCCTGCTGCCCCCTCGTCACGCACACGCCCACCAGAAGCACAGAGCCCTGTGCACAGCCCCCCTCCGCAGGTTGAGAGCCGGCCTCGCTGTGCCATCACTCCCACACACAGGGGCTGGGGGGGGGCGCCCTGATGCCACCGTCCGCCATTTCGGAAGCGGAGCTCGGACCAGTAACCTCGAGTCTAAACTGTCCCCTTGGCTGAGTTGCCAGAGCACTGACAGCTCCAGTGGTTCGAGGGCTCCCTGCAGTAGCACCCGGTGGCGGGTCTATCTTGGAAGTCTGGCAACAACATCTACGGTACTTTTCAGTGTGAAAACCTTACGGCTGAACCTCATGAGACCAATGCAGTCATGTCTTCCAGGCGGCACTGGGCCACCTCCAGGTCGGTGCCTGCTGGCCAGCCGCTGCTCCGCGTCTCGCTTCCTCCCAGGCCACCCTGCTTCCGCAGGCCCCGCTCTGCATTGCAGGGGCCAGCCAGCCTCTGAGCCCGTCGGGCCTCCCCACCCGGCACGCCCGTGAGGACAAGCTCTCCACAGGAAGCCTGCGCAGATGCCCTCGGACACAGACACGCGCAGGCCTTTGTTCGGCACAGCGCTGCGAGGGCACTCACACACAGTGCCACTCCCGTCGGTGGACTCCCTCGTGCCTTTGCCTGCGTCCTCCTAGTCTGTACACTCTGCGGGGCTCCAAAGACCAACAGAGCGCGGTAGGTGCAACTGACGCTCCGTGCATTTTTGATTAATTATCTTCTCTCTCAAAACACTGCCAGGATTTCCCCTGGAAGGCCAGCCCAAGAGAGAAGACCGCCGGGCCGCAGCGCCGCGACCCGTATGCAAACATTCACTGGTCTCCTGCACAGGCCCAACTCGGCCGCCCCTCACAAGGGAACCGCACTCTGAACAGCAGCTCACGTCCCCAGCCGGGCCCCCATGTCCCCAGCCAGGCCCCAACGCCACCCACAAACCCCACTGGATGCCCGATCTGCTCCTCACTCTTCCAAGCCAACCCGCTGCTGCCTTAGGTGTCGCCTCCCTCTCCCCAGGAGCCCTGGCCGCTGTTCTGTCCAGCTGTGCAGAGGCTCCCGTGAAGTGGCACATGCCTCCATCTCAGAGCATGCCGTCCCTAAGGGAAGGCCGCAAACCCAGCCAGGTCAGCTTTCTGCTACAAGACAACGTGGCTGCAAGACAACTGAAACCCAACAGAGGCTACCTCCTAGTCGCTCATCCGGTAGAGAACATCCTTATCCCGTCTGCCCACCCCCCTCCAAGCCAGAGGACCCCCGCAGGCAGGGACTGGGTCTATCTGGTCCACCCAGCACCCCAGAGCCTGGGTTGGTGGCTGCCATTCAGTGGACCCCAAAAAACTACCTGCTGAAGGAATGAACAGGGGATGCAAGTCGGGTTGCAAAACCCAGCAAGGCCAGAGGTTTCACAAGGTGTGTGCTCACTGGGTGGGTGCATGTAGAGAAGCCTTGCAGCTCAGGGAACCAGGAACCTCTGGAGACCAGGGGCTGTGGTGGGGTCTGGGTCTGGGGACTTCCCGGGACTCCTTTCCGTAAAAGTTTCCGGGACCTTGGACAAGAAGAATTCCACCCCGAAGGCAGCTGGTCACTCCAGCAGACCACCCAAGTGTGAGCCCACACGCCGCCCACGGATGGAACAGAATAAACCGCGGCACCTCCATGAGTAAAGTGAGGACGCACAGAGCCAGGAACAGAGCCTGCCGTGGCAGGAGAGCTGTCCTTCGTGGGAAGACAGCGCCTACTGGCACGGGCTTGGCCCTCCGCATGCGCCGGCCCCCTTAACCCTCCCGGGACACAGAGGCAGAAACCAGCGTCACCTCCGGTTCGCTGACTGTGGGGCAGACTCTCAAAGCCGTGGCAGCGCTTGCCCGGAGCACAGACCTGAACCCCGTTGTTTAGCCTGCACGACTATTCCGCCTCCCGGGCCTTGAAGCAGGACCCAGAGAACCACCACTTCCTCCGCACCCCCTGGGTACGTGCCAAGGCCCGGGGGGCGCGCGAAGCCCGGCGGCCGAGAGGGCCGGGGGCCGCACGCAGGCTCAGTCTGGAGACTCGGGCGCTCGGAGGCCGGGCGGGGGGCGCGGCGTGGGAGGAGCCGGGGCGAGCCGGGCGGGGGCCGAGGAGGGAGGGCGACAGCTGCTGCGCTCCGCGAGCCGCCGGCGTCCGCCTGGCGGGCGCTTCGCGGTCGGACACTCAACCTCGGCCACCCGCCCGGGCGAGACGGGAGCGGGAAAGGGGCGAGCCGGGCCGGGCGACCCGAGTCGCTGAGACGAGGGGCGGCAGCGGGGAAGCCGACGCCGGCCGCGTCGCCGGACTCACCTCCCGCGGCAGCCCCTCGGGACTCGTCGGGCCCGCCGAGCCGGAGGAGGAGGGACGGACTCCGGTCCGCGGGGGCTGCCGGGAGCTCGTCCCCTGGGCCACCGGGCCCGCCCCGCCGAGCGACAGCCGGTACCTCCGGGGGCTCGAGCGGCAGCGCCACAAGTGGCGGCGGGAGGGGCGAGCCGGAAGTGACGCGTTCCGCGCGACGTGGGCGGGGCCTCGGGTCTCTTTCCGGGGAGATCGGCGGCCCGCATGGAAGGTGCGTGAGAGGGGCCGGTTTCCCGGGGCGGGGACTGGGCGGGAGGCCCGGGGCCTCCGGGTTGAACGGGGGTCCGTGCGTCGCTCCAGCCCAGCTCTCTGGCCCCGCGCGGGCCCTGCTGTCGGCCCGGGAGCCGGTCGATGAGGCCGAGCGTCAGTTTTTCCATGTGTAGAACGAGCTGAACGCAAAAAAGTGTCAGCGGATCCTGACGCTCAAGTCGTATTTGACGTTATAAATTAGCACTTTCCCTGAACGGCCCTCGGGTGGCATTACCGGGCACAGTCCTTTCCGCTTCTGCTGAAAGCTGTCCCTCGGCGAGTGCTCCCTGTGCGCCCTGAAGTGCTCGGAGGGCTGGACGGAGATCAACTCTCCAGCGTCAGAGCGACCCCATGAGGGGATGTCAACAGATGGGGAGTGAGGCTGGAGGGCCAGGTAACGGAGCCACCCGCCGTCCTCTGCCTCACTCTGCTCTGTCCTGCGTCACCGGTCTGTCTGTCCTATTGGCCTGTGACATTGTTGGGGTCAGAACTGGTTTTGGTTCCTAAGCGTGTGCTGGGGGCGGGGCTGACAGGAGAGGAATCAGATGTGGTCCTGGCCCCTAAGAGCCCCTACTGGGGGAGAGAACCCCTTGGAAGATGATACAGCACGGGTGGTACCAGCTGTTTCTCTGATCAACACATTTTGTTCAACACCTACTGTGTGCTGAGGCTATGAGAGGGGACCCAGAACATGGGCCCTTAACCCGCGGGATCTGATGCTGTCTCCAGGTAACGTGGTCAGAACTGAGTCTTGCTTGGGGCGATGGACAGGTCCTTGTGACTACAGATACTTCGTCGGACACTTACCACATGGCAGGCCCTCACAGCTTGACGTATATTATCTAACTTTTACGTCAACTCTTTGAAGTAGACAGGTCTTATCCCCATTTTACAGACAGGGACATTGGGGCTCTGAGAGGTTACTTGACGTGCCCAAGGTCGTACCACTGGCAAGGGCAGCGCTGGGATTCCGATCCAGTTGGGATGGTCTTGGCGGCCTGGACTCCGAACTGTGCCGCTGTGGGTGTGCTGTACCCACTCAGGGCCTCTCACGGGGTTCGGTGTCCTCCTGTGGGCCACGAGCAGCCTCTGACGGGTTCTGAGTAGGGAAGGAGAGCGGGCACAGGAGGGCTGGAAGAGCCCAAACAGGCTGAGTGGGCTTTTGGGTGGTCTGGGGGTGGCTTCCCACCGGGGCTGGGATCTGGGCGCATCTTGGGGCATGGGCAGCGCTGGCCCAAGAAAGGGAAGAACTTTCTAGCAGAAAGAACTGCATGTGGGAAGGTCTGCAGCTGACTCCACTTTGGGAGCTGCCAGTAGTTCATTTTAGCTGTGGATTGGGGGTCCCAGGTAGGGGCTGGGACGAGTGTTGAGGTGGAGAGGAGGTCAGGTCCTGAAGGACGTCGGAGGTCCTCTGCGTCTGGGGGCCAGCCTTGTCAGTGTCGTGGGCACCACGAAGCTCTGAGCAAACGTGAGGCACCTGCGGGACGAGAGTACCCAGACCCGGGGCTGGGAGGTGTTAGCAGAAAGTCACAACTTCACCTGGTTTCCAGCCTTGGAAAGCAGTCGACGTGCTTAAGGTCAAACTGTGTGGACCCGTAAAGCTGGGAAAGGACCCAGCCGTCTCTGGCGAGTCTTCAGATGTAAAAACCGTTCTGTTTTTTTCTCGTTCTGGGAACTTTCCCGGTCATCCAGACTTCCTAGTGTCCACGTGACTCATTTGTCCAGTTGATGCAGCGTCCAGTTTTACTGTGGAGAGTTCTAAGAGCCTTTGCCCTCCAGCTGTGGCCGTGAATTCCGTAACAATTGTGTTTCTCTTACTGCCCACCAGCAAAGACCGTGGGAAGCGCAACGCCCAGAAAGCCTGTCTTATCTGTGAGCGCGAGAAAAATTAAGGACAATGCAGCTGATTGGCATAATTTAATCCTGAAATGGGAAACCCTCAACGATGCAGGCTTTGCTATTGCAAATAAGATCGCCAACGCAAAAGTCGGTTTATTGTAAGTACAGCTGCAGCCCCTCCAAGCTCTTCATCCTTAATGATTGGGCACAAGTTTTGTGGGGGTCTGTTATGGGGGAAGGGTGGTCTCCATCAACACGGACAAATTAAATTATATTAAGCAAAAAAGCAAGTGGTAAAATGATACTTGCAAGTATGAAGTGTAAATGTACATTTAAATACAAAATTGCACTGTGCAGGGTCCGGCACAAATAATGCCTTTTTTATTACAAAATCATAAGCATGTAATTCTGTAACATAACAATGTCACACTCAAGCACACCATGTGGCATTTTAGGTGACATGTTTACCCATATTATTAGCCTGCCAACCACACTCAAGCAGGCTTTACTCCTGCCAGATCCTGTATGCTGTTCCTGGTTCCATCTAAATATACAAAATACATAAAATTATAAAAATAGATCGGAAGGACGCAGGCTCAGTTCGTGCATGACCTTGGTCTCTTCTCGGAAGACTAAGCATTGGGGTGGTTGGTAAGTGGGACTTTGTCTTCATAATGTTGCATTTTATTTTGCAACATTGTGATTTATAGTAAGAAATATCTCTTTGGTCTTCCTCCCTGTTCCTGACACACAACTCCCAAACCCCTTATGCTTTCCTAATTAACATGAGCAACGGGAGAATCTTTTGTTACAATGTTTGGTCCTTTGTCCGCAAGTAGTCCCCATTCCTGCAGTAGGTCTGGAGTGGTAAAAGTGAAACAAGCGTCTTCTGTTTGTAACAAGCCCCTTTCAACCTTGCCTGAGTTTGTATTAATAAGGTGACTTGTGGGAAGCCCTGGAGGATGCTGGCTGGTTGCCAGGGGAAGCAGCCAGGCAACTGGGGGCTGGAGCTTCCAGTGCCACCCCTGTGGGAGGCGGGAGGGGTGGAGGCTGAGTTAACCAGCAGCAGCAGCAGCCAGCGGCTCAATCCGCCGGGCCTGTGGGGTTTGGAGAGCTTCCAGGTTGGTAAGTGAGAACACCTGATGTGCTAAGAAGGGTGTCCCCAAACTCCACAGGGACAGAAGCCCCTCCTGGACCCTCTCCTATGTACCTCTGCATCTAGCTGTTCTCTCATACTCTTTAGTGTCTTTTGCAATAACCAGTGATGTAGTAAGTGAACAGTTCTCCCGAGTCCCGTGAATCACTCGAGCAAACTAATCGAACTCGAGCAGGGGGTCACAGGACCCTCTGACGTACAGCAGTCAGTCCGAAGGACAGGGGACAACCCAGACCCGAGAGGCTCACTCTCAGGAACTGAGCCCTTCACCTGTGGGAGCCAGTGCTGTCTCCTGGTTAGATCGTATTTCTCAAAGTTGTGATCCTATACGGATATCCTCCAGCTTATCCAGAGTCTGGAGACTTGAAATCCCGGCCTGTTCACTGGCTCTCTCCATTGTCCTCAAGCACGTCAGGCACGCTGGGCCCCAGCGGCGTTTTCCTGTGGAATCCTGCTCAACCAGTTCCGTGCTCAGACACTCCGACATGTTCTCCCCTGTTTTAGTGTGGAACTTTTCTCCTTCCCGTTGACTGTGACTCCACGTGATTGTTCTCCTGCCCCGTGGGTCACAGCCTTCGGTTTACAAAATGCATTCCGAGCGCACGACACCCTACGCTGAGGAGGCCCCAGGGCTGGATGACATTGACTCGTTCTAGTGCAGAGTCGAGTAACCGACGGACGCGTTCATTGTATACGTAAACGAGTCAGCATTTAATGACCTGAAGCAGCATGTTTGGGAAACCCCTGACGTCGTTCCCTGGATGTTGCGTTGTCTCGGGTTTATCCTGACCGGCCAAGGTGAGCTCACAGAACGTGACTTGTCCCCCCTCTCCCGCTTTGTCCAGGAGTGAAGACGACGCCGAGCTAGAGATCGGCAGCCCGGCCGGCGACGGAAATGCAGCGCAGAGGCCTCCGGGGTACAGTGCCGAGCTCGAGGCGCTGTGCGAGGAGCTGCAGGCCACCTTGGCCGGATTGGTAAGGCTCAGGGACCCAGCCCCTGCGCGCACGCACCGTCCCTGACTGCCGGGCGCCTCTGGCCCAGGGGCTCGCCTGGCGCTGGGCTGCGCGCTCCACTCGGGGCGGTCGTTCCCGCTCGGGCGTTGGCTTCTCCCCCCTCAGCCTCCTCTGCCTGGCCCGCAAGTCGTGATGTCCCCCGGATGCTGTCCCGGACCTTTGTCCTTTTGGTCCCACGTGTTGTCGGGGCAGTCTCACCCCTTGCAGGGCTCCACAGTAACTGTTTCAAGGCTCTGCTGGCCCCCAGCCTCTCTCGTCGCCAGTGGGCTCTGCTCCGTGTCGCCAGTGGGCTCTGCTCCGTGTCGCCAGCGTGGCCGGAGACCGGGTGGAGGCGACTGGCTGGGCTGCGTCCCCACAGAACTTTCCTTCCGGACCCGGAAGCTTGAATTGCGCAGTTTTCACGCATCACCAGATACTCTTCTTCGGATTTTTTTCAGCCAGTTAAAAATGTAGAACCGTTCTTAGCCCGCAGTCATACAAAAACAGGCTGTGGGCTGGCCGGCCAGTGGTCCCCGGGCTGGTAAGTCGTTGCTCAGTGAACTGGTGACGGAAGTTCAGCGCCCGCCGCACTGGCCACCAAACGTGGACACCGCACGGCACCTCTTCGCCGGGCACAGGAGTGAGGGTTTGCGCGTGTTTGAACTTGGGTAACTGCGGCTCTCCTGCGAACGTGAAATCCTGACATTTCAACCTTTGCCGACGGAAATGTTTCCTGTACTTTGCCTGCTTCCTTGCCTTTTTTAACAGAACACGTTGAATGGAATTACATTTCTTCGGGATACCGCTTACTCAGATGTAGGATTCAAAGGAGTTTTTCAGGAAACAACACTAGCCCTCCCAAATAGCACGTCACTTGCGAGATGCGGGGTGGTCTCAGAAACACTGACATGGGGGAAAGCAAGTGGCACGCTGAGGCCGTCCCGGTGACGTAGGTCGAACGGCAGCGCCAACTTCCGCCGTTTGGATGTGTGTGGGTCTGTCTCCTCTGCACAATTAGGGTTTTGTGGTTGCCCTGCAGTTTGGGGACACTGCCGTCCCTCCTGCCCTAGGCGAGCCGTGTCCTCTGTGGGCCCCACTTCCAGGAAGGCGGGACAGGGTGGGTGGGCTTTGTGGTTCCCACTCTCTTAGCTTTGGCTCCCCCTCCACACCGTGTCGCCGGTGGGCGAGCACCAGACCGGTGGGGATAACACAGGCAGAGTGACCCACTGAGGATCACAGTTCATAAGCTGTTGGAAACTGGACCCTTTTACGGTGTTTTTTCCTGTAACCCCTTTGATTGGGGTAAGTACAGATGAGCAGGATGGCGTGGGGCCGGCAGGACCCCTGCAGCCCTGGCCTGCAGAAGCTTTCCTTAGAAGCGGGCGCCCCAGGGAGCTGCTGCCAGGCGTGGAGGAGAGAGCGAGCACTGGGTGTCCAGGCTGGGGTCCGGAAGCGCGGTCTCGGGCCCCAGCTGCTTCCCTCCGAGCTCAGCTGTCAGGAGGGAAGGGAGTCTGCCTCTTGGGGTTGAGCCAAGGGAGGTGTTGAGCCTTAAAGGACCTGGGAAAGGAGCGCCATTCTTCAGAAATTAACGTGGGCTGAATTCAGGGCGAGCCGCTTCGGGCGCCATTGGGGTGGCGGGAGGACCGAGTTGCAGATCCTTGTCATTTCCCCGCGCTCATCGGGTTGGCCGTGCTGAGGAGTTGGGAGTGTGGTCTTGGAGCCCTGGGCCCCTCAAACCTGAGCTCTTGGTGGCTTCGCCCGTCTGCTTTATGTATGTGCGTACGTGTTTAATGTGTCAGGGTGACACTGGTTAGTACAGTGATGGAGGTTTCAGGCGAACAGCTCTGTAACGCGTCATCTGCACATGGTGTTGTGTGTTCACCATCCCAAGTCAAGGCTCCTTCCACCACATTTATCCCCCTTTGCCCGCCTTCCTCCCCCCCACCCTTCCCCCCCACCCACCCACCACCCGTGACCACCACACTGTCGTCCGTGTCAGAGATTTTTATTTTTTGGCTGCTTGCTTCACCTTTTCACCCAGCCCCACAAACCGCCCGCCCTCCGACAGTTGTCAGTCTTGTTCTCTGTGTCCATGAGTCTGTTTCTATTCTGTTAGCTTATTCTGTTCATGAGGTTCCGCATACAAGTGAGATCACATGGCACTTGTCTTTCTCCACCTGGCTTGTTTCACTTAGCATAATGCTCTCCAGGTCCATCCATGCTGTCGCGAAGGGTAAGATTTCCTTTCTTACAGCTGAGGACCCATTTGTTTTATTTAACAAACCCTTACAGGGCACCAGCAGGCACTCTGGCAGGCCCGCTGCGGGGCCGCGGGGATGGTGTCCGCATCGGCGCCAGCCTCACGCGGGGCCTGGCTGGCTGCCCTCTGTCGCCTCCTTCCTGAGCCCCTTCCTGAGGCCTGTGGGGCTGCCTTTTAACATTACCATGTGATAAACAAGGGCACCGGCCTCAGGGAGGAAACTCAGTCGGAAGTGAGCTCATTTGCTGACTGCCCTGCCGTGCCTCCCACAACGGCAGAGTCCACCTTGCGGTCCTTCCCCCTCCTCTCTGGTGCCGAGAGATTAGTGCCCGTGGGAGCCCTCAGTAGCTCCGTCTGCTCCGGGACTGGACAGCGGGTTTATTTCCGCATAGTCCAGGCTGATGAAATCAGAACAACTGCTGCCCGGAAATTGGCTGCACGTGGAGTTGATGGTGTTGGGTTACTGGACTCCTGGTCTCAACAGACTTAGCTTTCCTATCTTTGAAACCTTAGAGTGATGGAGTCTGAGACTGGAGGACATTTCACATCTTATCATTACATCCCAAATTATTATCTTTTCAGACAAAAATACAGGTGAAAATGGAAAAGCTCTCTTCAACTACCAAGGGCGTATGTGAACTGGAAAATTACCACTATGGGGAGGACAGCAAACGGCCCCCCCTGTTCCACACGTGGCCCACGGCCCGCTTCTGTGAGTACTGGCTGCGGGGGCTGCAGGGCGGGCGGGTCGGGAGCCTGCGGCATCGCGGCGCGTGCCCGCGGTGTCAGCTGAGAAGCTGACGTCTCTGAAATTTAAATCAGGAGGATCTGTGCGGAGGGATGGAGATGGGGCGTCTTAAGTAGAGCATCTATTCTTGGCTTTAATCTCCAAAGAATGTTAAAAACGTAATTAGAGACCCATGAAGCAAGCTGCCGTGATTGGCCCTTTAAAACCTACAATGAAGTCGGCCGCTTCTGCAAAGACAGAAATCTTGACTTTTTTTTGAAGATTTGTTTTTGCTTTTGTTTTTTCATTTTGTTTTAGTGAAAAAATAAAACTTCAGTGAACCTTATGCAAAAAGACTGCTTGGAAAAAAGGAATTCATTACTTTAACAATCTCTATGAGACACTGTTATTTTTAGCTTTATTAGTTCCAAAGAAGGGCTAAGCTTTTTGATATCAATGTGAGATCTCACTTTTAGACAAGGGAGGAAACGGTCAGGTCAGGTAGCCTGCCAGGCGTTGCAGGATCGTCAGTTTAAGGTTAACCTACCGTTTACAATCATTGAGGTTCTTAGTGGTCGAGGAGAAAGGTGAGAGTCACTTTCTGTTCATGGTACTTACCGCAGCACTGCCTGCTGACGGGCACCGGCTGCCGGTCCTCAGTCCCAGAGCTGTTGCTGCTTCTGGTGGGCGGCAAGGAGCGTGTCCAGGTGGCGGCCTCTCCCGGGCAAGGGCGCCTCCGTGGTTCCTGCCGTTAAGGGGGGACTTGCGTGTTACAGACGAGGTTGCCCGCCAGCTCTTGGCCATGTACCAAGAGGAGCTCCTCCTCAAACGCACCATCGTCGGGGAGCTGGCGCACACCACGGACCGCGACCTCACCCTGACCTACCTGTCCCTGTGGCTGCACCAGCCCTGCGTGCGGAGCGACAGCAAGCTGCTTCTGGAAAGCATGCTGCTCGAAACGGGGCACCGCGCTCTGTGACCTCCCACCGCGGCTCCGCGCATGCTTCCCAAGCCCCGCCTGCACCGCAGCCCCCGCTCGGACCGTCCTGCAGGGGGACCCACGCCCACACACCAGCACCGGGCCCGGGCTCCGGCACAGCCACCTGCCCGCCTTCTAGGGTCTTCTAGACGGGACCCTTTCACCAGCTCCCTGCGGCCTCTCCAGACACGCTCGTCAACTGCTCGCGCAGCGCCGTCTGTCCCTGTCGTCAGCCTGTCACCCCCGAGGACCTGGCGTGAAATAAATGAGTTCCTCAACAGAGCAATGCAGTGTTCCTGTTCTTGTAGATCAGGTGTGTTTTACATGGACCACATTTGTGTGCAGAGTCCCTGGTTTAGTAGTTACACTTTATACTTGTCTGTATTGTTTGAATTATGGGGGCTATATTGGTTTTGCAATTGCAACTGATGTTTAAAATACCACAGGGTTACCTGGGCAACGATGGCATCATGGAAAATGCCCCCTATACAAAAAATCACCCGTCTGCCACCAACCAAGTGATGTTTCCTCCATGTGGCTCTCCTAGCATAAATCCTATAGTTGGGCAGTATTTGCAGGCAAAGATTAGGGGTGGGAGGGTCAATTCTGCCATGTTCCCCAGAAACAGGCTTCCCAGGGAAGGAGAGAACATGTGCCCCAAAGGAAACACTTAGTTCCCGACGGGTTATTTTGAGAAGAAGTCAGGCACTCTCACTGTGCAGGCTGACCTATCAAAAGCATGTAAAGGCAACAATTTTTAGAATTTCTCTTGCCTCTGCCTTTGCAGTATTTGCTAAAATCCAACCATGTAGAAGTTTCCCATCGTATGCCTTGCAGGCTGGAAACCACACGGCTGGCGTCTGAGCCGGGGCAGGTGGGCAGGGCCCCCGGAGGCACAGGTCTGTTGGCAGTTTTATGTTTGTGGGACACTCCGAGACAAATGCTCTTCGGAGGGGACACAGAAGGATTTCTACGATTTCTAGGCCTCTCTAGGACATTTCGTGTTTCTTGATGCCTCACCCCCTGGACACCAAGTTGCCCAGGAGAATGAGCGGAAAGGATCAACACCGCGAAGGACAAACAACTAAAAGAGCGGAGTGAGGATCACGTTACCGACTGGCATTCACCCGGAGACCTTGCACAGAGGCGTCAGGCTGACGGAAGAGATCTCCGGGTGTGGAATTCGCTGCATGCCAAAGTTTGCACAATTCTGGGAATAATTTGCAAAGCAGCTTCTACCTGAGAGAACCACGAGGCCCCAAGAGAACCACTGGCGGGCTTCTGCCCACAGTGGCTGAGTCGCAGCTCTCCCCTCTGTGTGTAGAGGTCCTGCCTGCCCGGTAGGCAGTGAAGGAGTGTGAAAGTACCAGCAGAACAGAACAGGCTGGGCAAAGGTTTGGGGATGAATTCGTGAACAGTACCTTTAATTAAAACTAAAAACATACATATGTAAATATATATACGTTTATATATATAAAACTCCAGGAAATACAAAGGCATAAAAATCACAATGGCCCTGGCTGGTGTGGCTCAGTAGATTGAGCGCCAGCCTGTGAACCAAAGGGTCACCAGTTCAATTCCCAGTCAGGGCACATGCCTGGGTTGCAGGCCAGGTCCCCAGCTGGGGACATGGGCGAGGCAACCACATATTGATGTTTCTCTCCCTGTCTTTCTCCCTCCTTCACCCCCTAAAAATAAATAAATTAAATCTTCAAGGAAAAAAGTAATCACAATGTACCACACAGAGCTCAGCTGTGCACAGCATTTGCATGTCATAAATGAACAGGGGGCTGCTTTCTTTTCAAAAAAAATAAATAAATCTTAGAAAACTGACACTTTAAACTATATGCATGTGTAATTTTGTTAAAAGTGACCAAACGGCAGTCTCAGCTGGTGTGGCTCAGTGGATTGAGCACCGGACTGCAAACTGAAGGTTTGCTGGTTCTATTCCCGGTCAGGGCACATGCCTGGGTTGTGGACCAGACCCCCAGATGGGGGCGTGCAACAGGCAGCCAATCAGTTTCTCTCACGGATGTTTCTCTCCCTCTCTTAGTCCCTCCCTTCCCCCTCTCTAAAAAATTAATTTAAAGAAAAACCAGATAGCAAAAAAGAAAGACAAACAAACAAATCCAAGGCCATTATCTCTAGGAAAACCAAAGCTTACGAGAAAATGTCCTTATGGTTCAGAGGCTTGGCGGTGAACAGTATTTACACTCCAGTGTACGAAGCAAGTCCTGACTTAACACCAACATGTGCAACGGACAACTGAGTGCCAGGGAGGGGGCAGTGCATGTGCGCCATCCCCCCCGTGTCATGTCTGCCTTCGGACGACAGGTAATGGACAAATCGGAGCAGCAGGGCAGCGGCGGTCAGAGGGTGTCTGAGGGCTGAGGTCGGGGCGGCCGCTGCTCATCGAGGCCCTTCGGCAGCACCGGATGTTTCAAACTATGGGCACGTTATTCCCGAGACGAAAACAGAACTTTATCTGAAAAACACGGTCCTTAGTCCTGGCCGGTCAGCTGGTTGGCTGGAGCGGCGTCCTGCCACACCAAGGTTGCAGGTTCGATCCCTGGCCAGGGGCGCGCAGGAACCTACGAATCATAGATAGGTGGGACAACAAATCGATGTTTCTGTAGCTCTAAAACCAGTAAGTTAAAAAAACATATGGACCTCAGAGGGCATCAAAGACCGACTCCCGCCTCCCCTGCTGCCTCGGGAGCCCGACACGGCGCAGCCACTGAACCCGGCCTGGGCGCCACGGCCAGGCTGGAAACACAGGTCTGCCCCAAAGGCCCACGGCAGCCCCCTGCGTGGTCCCTCGGGCGGTGGGCGTCCGGTCCGCGTCCAGGGCCTCCTCGCTGTTGTGCCGAATCGCAGCACCTCACGTGCTCTGCGTACGAGAGTTTTTGATGAGAACAGGACAGCTCCCACACGGTTTCCGCGATTAGGTCACGCCTGTCGGTGCCGTGCAGGGACGAGGACAACGCTGGCTACTCTCCATCTCGGTGTCCGGGGCACTGCGGACGCTGCCCTGGCAGGGAGGACGCAGGCCCTGGCGGCTGCGCCCAGTCCCACCGGCGCCCCACAGACCCGGGAGGTGTTCAGGAAACCTGTGGCTGTGCCGCCGGAGCCTCCTGCGCTGCCAGCCACACGCAGCACGGGGGGGGGTGTTTCTTACTCCACGGGCAAACCCATGGCCGTGCACAGCGGCACACACGCAGTGGCGAAGTGAGGGCGCGCTGGGTGATTCCTTCAAGGCACGTCCTGGGAGTAGAGAATAAACGCGCACCTGGCAGGCCTGGGCCCAGGCCTCAGCTGGACTGGATCCGCTTCTGTGTCAGCTGCCCGAGGGTCCTCACCAGGCTGGAGCTCCACCCTGCACGCCTCACTTTCCTCGTTTGTGAAATGCAAGGAGAGACAACTTTCTTCCCCACTTCTCAATAAAATGCTGCCCAGAACGGCTAGCTTATTTGTTTACTCTTTCACTGAATCCAGAAGCTTCTAGAATGGACCAAGTGTGGTGAAAAGGCAGCGTACACCGAGGAGCAAGGGGACAGTCGAGTCACGGTGGGTGGCAGGGACAGCAGCCGCACCAACAGCTTCTGAGAGCCAGACGTACAGGAGAAATTCCTCACTCGGTGACCTGCGGCCATGGTCACGGCCACGACGGGGAAGGCGGTCGGGGGGTGGAAAGGTGCCACTCTTCATAAATGCTCGTTTGCATCCACGCTCATGTCGGAGAAACACACATCGCTTGAAACAGACCCTCTCTGGGTAAAACAAACGCACGCCTGGGACTGCGGTTCTGACTCCGTCTCACTGGGCGGGCGCTGCCTCCACGGCTGCGTGAGGAGCCCCTCCGGTGGGCATGTGTGCAGGACAGGCCCCTCCGCCTCGGTCAGTGTGACCACCTCCTCCTCCCCGGGCACTGTCGAGCCTGGGTGGGGCAGGAGAGGCCCACTGGAGGTCTGAACCAGGATCTGCTCCTGCCCCTGAGGCAGCACGCCGCACCCCCTGGCGATTTCCAAAACCAGGGCTTCGCCCACACCCACCATGCTCTCCAGTCCTCTCTGGTCAGTGCGTGTCCCTGTCCTGCGGGGACCCTGGTCCGAGTCCCCCGCACGGCTCCCAAGACCCCCTTGTGTACAGACTGGAGGCCCCGGCTCAGGCTCGGCGCTGCAGGCCCTGTGCATCGGCACAATGTGCGCAGACAAGGCGTCCCCCGGCGGAGGGGCCGCAGCCCCCGCAGGCAGGGCCTCCCCGGGGCCGGCGTGCTGGCCGCTCACGCGGGAGCCTGGCGCCGGGCCGAGCCTTCCTGCCCTGCTGTGTCCAGACCCGCCAGGCAGCAGGGATGCCACTCCTCCCTCGGACATCAGGCTGCTGCAGGGTCCCCGGCTGCCCAGGCTGTCCCCAGCGTGCAGGTCTGAAGAGGGTCCCTGAGCATTCTCTGTGGGGGACGCTGCTGCCTGCGCCGGGGTCGGTGTGCCGGGCCGTCCCGGCTGAGCACGGAGCCCAGGCCCGCTGCCATCCTGGTGTGCGAGGCTGGGGTCTGCAGACCCGCTCCGGGCTGCGCAGTCGGCAAGTGCTTTCAGCTGCCCGCCCACCTGGGACGCGCCGGGGCTGGGATCAGAAACCAGCGTCGTGGTGGGACCGCGGCAGGCGCTCCCCTTCGCTCGCGGGGCAGAACCTAAACAGCAGGGGAAACAGGTGGTCACACGTGAGCCGTGTTAAGGCCTGTTCATTGCACTCACCATCCAAATAAGTTGGTCTAGGTTAATTTTATCGCAAAACAAAAAAGGGAACACACAAACTCTCCTTGCAACTTGGAACGGGGGCTTCCCGGTACAGACGAAGCTGGGAGAGGAAACGCAGGCCCACGAGGCAAGGGGAGCCGGGTGCCGGCTTTTCCGTTCTCAGAACAGACCCACCGCCCCGCCCACCAGAGTCAGGTCTCAGGTCCGAAAACGGAGGGTGCCTCCTCAAACCGGAGACCTCGCCCCAGGGAGGTGGCCCTGAGAAGCTTTCAGAGAGCCGACCGACCAACGTTCCCAGCACGCCATCTGTTCAGAAGCTAATTGGCAGGTTCTGGCCGGCGCCGGCGCAGGAGTGACAGCCGGCATGCGCCCTGTTTCCCCAGGTTACGCTTCAGCGGGCACCCACAGCCCAGTCTGTGACAGCCAGCCACGGACTCGGTGCACCCTGGGGCTCCGCCCTGCCCTGGGCGCTGCCCAGCTTCTCGGGCCCCCACCACCCTCCGCCAGGGCAGCTCTAAACCGGGCGGGGAGAGGGGGGCACTGGGATCAAGGTCTGCAGGAGCCAGAGGGCTCTCAGACATGGATGGCCACAGGGGCTCCAACCCCGAAAAGCACTTTACCCTCGCTGGCAGCCGGGGCACCCCCAGCCGGCCTCCGCCGGCCTCCGCTGTCAGAAGACGCAGTGGGCTCCCCGGGCAGAGCTGCCCTCCGGGTCCTTTTCGCTGAGGCCAGCCCCGCCTCTGCAGTCTAGGAAGAGAAGACCCAAACAGCTGAGACCAGCAGGAAGTAGACACCTCTTCCTCCCGGAGAAGTGCGGAGAGTTCAAGAAGTGAAACCGTAGCACCCCACGGAGCCCCGGCACCTCTGCGCACCACGCCCACCTCGCTCTCCCTCTTCCTCCGGATCGCTGCCTCAGGCCCCGGCCCCTGTGTGCGGAGGCTGCTGCCCGTGTGTGGGACGCCATCCGCGGGGGCCCCTCTCTGCCGCAGGGTTCCTTCGGTGATCCCCAGGGACTCGGCGACCTGCGGGGAACGAGGAGTGAGGACCAAAGGCCAGCGTGCATGCCTGTGGAGTCCCTCTGTCCAGTGAGGTGCTGCCCAAACTCTGGGCAAAATGAGGGTCCACACCAAGCTCGATGGGGGAGCCGATGGCGAAATGGGCCGTGATCAGGGCCAGGTGTTCCGGGTCAGCAGTTTTCTAAGAAAATGTCAAACACTCTCTTTAGCGTCACCGCAAGCTTAATAATGCGAGTCTGATACCAAGGTCACTTTCTGGCCTGTTGTGCCTCCCTCCGAAAAATGATCCTGCCCACTCTGGAACCAGATTTCCTTCTCCAGCTGGTGGGAAGGGCGTGGGTGTGGGGGGCTGGGGCCCCAAGTTGGAGCCCAGCTTCCCTGCTCGTGGCCTGGGTGACCTCAGCAGCCGCCCATCTGAGACAGCAGCGGTCGTGAAGGGGGGTGGCATGGATCACATCAGGTTCCACATGTGCAGCAGCAGGGGTGAAGGCCATGAGTGGCAGCTGCCAGCTTTCATGCGTGGACCTCGCGGAGAGAGCACATGGCAGGTGGGGGCGGGGCAGGGAAGCGAGGGCACAGCAGGTTGGAGGAGAGATGGGGGGTCGGCAAGTTTAGCTTCCACCAGGCTGACAGGGTCGCCTTGCAAACTGCCAGCTTTCATGCGTGGACCTCGCGGAGAGAGCACACGGCAGGTGGGGGCAGGGCAGGGAAGCGAGGGCACAGCAGGTTGGAGGAGAGATGGGGGGTCGGCAAGTTTAGCTTCCACCAGGCTGACAGGGTCGCCTTGCAAACTGCCCAGGGACTCTGCCAGAGGCAGTGGAAGGCTCCCAAGCACGGGCAGTGGGGGTGCGGCCCCGAGTCCCTGTGCTGGCCAGGGAGAGCCCCCGAATGACCTGATCACATGGTGCATGCTACCCCCAGCACGGGATTGGTCCGAGATAAGTCAAACGGGTGTTTTTAAAAACATGTGTCTGCCCCGGCTGGTGTAGCTCAGTGGACTGAGCACCGGCCTTGGAACCAAAGGGTCACTGGTTCAATTCCCAGTCAGGGCACATGTCTGGGTTGCGGGCCAGGTCCCCAATAGGGGGTGCGTGAGAGGCAACCACACATTGATGTTTCTCTCCCTTTCTTTCTCCCACCCTTCCCCTCTGTCTCAAAATAATAAATAAAATCTTAAAAAAAAAATAACATGTTCCTTGACAGGGCCCAATACAGACAAAGGAAATGCGATGATGACAATGACACTGAAATGAGAAATCTGTCAAAACCACCAGAAACAGTAGCCGTTGGCCTCTCTGTAACCCGCCCCCAGAGACCCGCGGAATGAAGGAAACCCTAGTAGCCACGGCATTGACTCTGCTAGTGAGTGAGGGAGGGGATTACAGTGCTGTCAGTTTTCTTACTTACTGAGTTTTAGAGAAGGGGGGCAACGGGGGACTGGGGAGACAGACAGACAGACAGAAACGTCGATGTGCTGTTCCCCTTACTGATCCTTGGTTGACACCTGCATGTGCCCTGACGGGGGAACTGAACCCACGATCTTGGCGCATCAGGACGACACACTAACCACCTGAGCTACCCAGCCAGGGCTGGTGTTGTCAATTTTCTTTTACCTTATCTGCATTTCTGAGTTTTCTTTAAAAAATTTTTTAAAAAGCATCTATCCCTTTTATATGAAGAGAAAAACCTGTGCTTGACGGGAAAAGAGCTAAGAAGAAGCTGCAACGAAGATGTCGCTGCAGAAACACGTTCTCCTTTGCGACGGACGCCCTTCCCTCCGCGAGCTCTACAGGGACAACTGTCCCCCTGGGAGCCCGTTACCTCATTGTTGCTTATCTCCAGGGGCTCCTGGGAACATGGGCCCGAGCTGCGGAGGTAATCTTGATACATTTTCTTAATCATTCTATGCAGCTCTTCGAATTCCTTGTACACGGCTGGGAAAAAAGGCTTTGCCGGACGGTCTTTCTCCACCTTAGAGAAGGTGAAGATGACAACAAGGTTGACACCCAAGGCAATGACACGGAAAACAGACAGAAACTTAAAGGAGGGAAGGGTACAGGTTCCCCCGGCCTCAGCCCAGGCCCGGCAGAGGCAGGGGTGTCCTGCTCGCCCCAGTGAGAGCCTGCTGTGTCCCAGCAGAAGGGCCTGGGGCTGGGGGACGCAGAAAGGCCTGAGGACAGGCGTGTTCACGGGCTCGGTGCAGGGAGAGGTCCAGGCCTGGAAGTGGGCGGTGGGGCTGCAGGCAGCCAGGCTGCTCATCAGCGTGGGCTCCCCAGGGAGCAGAGCCCCGTACAGAGGAGGCAGGCGGCACGGGTGGGGGCCCAGGTGTGCCGCTCCCCTTCGGTGCCTCCCACAAAGTCCAAGCAGACGAGGGGGTCCAGGAAGGGCCTGCCCGAGACCCGGCCACGCAGGCGGTCCCCCACCCGGGCATCCGGGGCCACCAGGACCAGCAGCCTCACTCCAGCTCTGTCCCAGGGGGAAGTGACTCCAGAAGGCCTGGCTCATTCTACAGAACTTCTAATCGTCCCCTAGATCATTCAGAAACATGAAGACGACTCACCTTCATCAGAAGAAATTCAAACACGGTCACCACCTGCGCCAGCTGGGGCAGAGCCAATTGCACCAGATCCCGCCGGTCGCACTGGTGGAGGAGCTACCGGAAGAGAGCGTTTGACCCCTTTGAGAGCCCACAGGCGTCTCCCGGGGGCCAACAAGTTGGGGCGATAAACACAGGAGGCGGAAAGCCCCCCAAGTCTCAGCGGCGAAGCGACTGTCACCACGAACGTCCTGCTGTAGTGAGCAGCCCCCGTGCCCACCCGGTGGCTCAGCCCTGTGATCAGTCCCGGCCTCGGAGAGTTTGGTGTCCCCGCGACAGCCCTGAGTACATGCGGAGGCCAGGTTCTGGGCAAGGACAGGGCGCTCGGGACACGCCTGCCTTCCTCTCCAGGGCTCCCAGCCAGCGCCAGAGATGAAAACGCAAACGAGTCCCGAGGCGGCCAGTCAGGACACCTGAGCCGAACGCAGGTGGGAGAGGATGAGGACCAGGTGACAGGGGACGGCAGGACTGGGCAGGCATCAGGAGATGCAGGGAGGGTGCAGTGCTCAGGGCTTAGTGATGAAAAGCCTCGGGAGGCTCAGGGAGGCTGAGGAGTGACCTTGAGAGGCTGCAAGGGCCACAGGGAAATCAGAGAGCAGCAGGTGGTCAGGAAACAGAACGACCTGCAAAAGGCCTTATAGGAAAATGACCAACAGGCCTTATAGGAAAATGACCAACTGGCGGCCGTCACCACCCAAGGTGCGGGGGGGGGGTTGGAACGTGGGTGCCACCTCGCCACACCTGGCCCACGGCAGACAGGGCACCTCTTCTGTCCTGGGCTCCCCTCTCAGGCCCGCCTGGCAGTTGTCACTAATTGGTGCGGCTGTCATCTTTGCCTAGAGTGGGGGCCATGCCCATCCTGTGCACAAGTCCCCTCCACACCTAGGACAGGGCCTGGTATGTGATGGTCAGTGTGCACCCCGTTTCTGAGCGGTTCCCCGCTCTGAGCCCAAGCGGTCCCATCAGAGCAGTCCTCGGCTCTCCGTGTGCCGGATGCGGCACCGTGAGTCTGCAGGTGGGATCACCACGTGAGAGTCGCCGCTGTGCAGAGCAGACGGGCCCCACTGGTCCCAGACGCCCTGTCACGTGGAGACACCCCCCACCCTGGATTCAGATTCTGCATCTGCCACCTGCAGGGTGACTGTGTGCAAGTTATTAGCCTCTTTGAGCTTCAGGCACCTCCTCATCGAGTCGGGATAACAGTGACGGAACCAGTGAGCCGAGGTGCACCCGGAGCGAGCACCGGGCTAGCAGCGGAGCCGCGGCAGAGCAGGGCCAGCGCCCGATGGCGGCTAATCAGCTTCTGCTGCTAAAACTGGTCACCCCGGGCCCCTCAACACGTCCCCCCACCCCCAGAGCAACTAACTCACCCAGGCCAACAGCTCTCACCAGAGCCTCACGAGTGTCCCAGGATCCCCACGGCCACTCCTTCGGGGCCCGCTGTTGGCAGCTGACCTCACGCTCTCTCGCTGCCTCTCACTTCCCGACTAAGATTCCAACTGGCCATCACCAGGCAAACGCAACCCCCTGGCCAAGGGCAACCCGACGGAGCTTGGTGTCCCGCCTTCCCAAGTCAGTCCGACTATGAGCAGGACACCCAGGGGCTGGGATGGAGAGTCCAGGGCTCAACCCTGCAACGTCCTTTTCTACCTGGAAACTTTCAACCGTTTCTGTTGTTTTTGAGACAGCCTCCACAAAAACACAGGTTACACCTTTCCTGAAACCTACAAAGGCAAGCGGCTGTCACTGCCGGCCCGGCTCTCCAGTCACTGCACGCAGGTAAACCCGAATGACTTCAGGTGATACGACCCTGGAGTTTACTGCACACGTCATCCAGTTACATCCCAGGTGAACTGTCCAGTCATCCGGGTGTTTTACTTACAAATTCGGAAGCCTAACAGTGACTCACCACACAGCACACGAGACAGGTTTTAAGGGGCAGAGTCTAAGAGCGATGTACCTCCTGGAGGCTGGCACTGCTCCGCGGCAGGACGGCTGCGCTGGGCTCTGTGGGGGCCGCAGCGCGGCCCCGCGTAGGTCCTGGGGGTCTCTCTGTTCCCAAGGGGGCTGAGTAACTTCCATCTGCTGGTTCTGACACCGACGCCTCCTCAACTTGTACAGACTGACCATTCTGGATGGTGTTGGAAGGGGCAACACAGGAGGGACATGCCCAGCGGGTCACTGCCGGTGCCCAAGGCAGCACCCTGTGGCCCGCTGTCCCCAGTCCCGACCTTTCCCGAGAACCACCGTCAGGTCAACTGAGAGTGAGCAGCGATGAGCCTCACCGACCAGACGGAGGACCCGGCCCCACCGAGCCCCACGTTCCCACGAACGCGCTCCCCACGCCCGCCACTCCACACAGAAGACTCGCCTCGCTTACCTGGCAGAGGGGCTGACGGGCGGGGCCTTGGTCCCCCACACGGTGACTTGGCTTCTGTGTGAGCCTTTGCCTGAACCCCCCTCAAACACCACACAGGTTCACTTAAGGGTGACAGGCAGCGACAAGAACACTGCGCCCAGACAGAAACGTTACCTGCAGGCCCCCCCGTGCCGACAGCAGGCCCTGGGTCACGCTCCCGTCGGCTTTCCCAGACGGCGGCATCTCGGGCTGCGGCGGGCCGTGGCCCGGGTTGAGTCTGAAGTGCCGGGCCAGCCCCCCCTTTCCTATGTAGGACTTGGCGCAGGTCTGACACCTGAAGGCTCTGGGCTGCAGGGAGCAGCTCGACAGGTCGAAGAGCGCCCGCTGCCCCCGCTGCTCCTCCTCCTCCTCCACGCTCAGTTCTGCGTAGTCGTCCGAGTCCGACGGGTGGCCGTCCGCCAGGTCCTCCATCTTTATGAACTTGTAGTCTTTGGCTTTATACTTGGGAGGTCGAGATATCCGCCCGGAACGTGTCTGCACCTTTAAAGACTTCTTTAGTTTCTCAGTGTGTTTCGTATGCAAGTTGGAAACAAATACATTTGCTGAACTGGATGAAACAGGTGTTACTGCTCGTGGGTCAGAGGCGGACTGAGGGGCCGGCGTGGCGCCCGGTCTGTTCGGAGCCGGGGAGGCCACGACTCTCTTCGCAGTGAGCGGCCGGAGGGCGGGCAGCAGCCTCCGTGGGAGTGCCCGCGCAGGAGGCCGTGGTGAGCTGCTCGGGACAGGCGGCTGTGGCTGGGTGCTCAGGAGGGGTCGCGCCCCGAGCAGCTGGCTCGGCCTGGCTGTCCTGGGCTGGACGGCGGCCAGCTGGGGCGCCGGCCTCTCCCGATGACCTTCCGTCTCTCCGGGTGCCACCTTGACACAGATGACTTCCAGTTGCTAAAAGAGAGAACAAGCGTTTAGCTTATCAATGGCTCCGCAGCTTTGTCCTCACCGAAAATCCACTACTGACAGTTTTTCTAAATTATAAAATGCATCTCATGTGTATAAAAGTCTAGTTATCTGCACTATGTATAGTGATGTTTCCCAATCTTTCTGACCAGACCAGAGCGATATATTTGCCTTCACGTCCACAGGTGAGGGCAGGAACATCTGCATATGTAAATAGCATTAAGTTCATGAAACTACTTACCACTCCTGCATAAAGGCCTCCAATTATACATCTACTGTACTAGCCATAGTCCACCGAGCTGATTTCATGACCTATTAAGAAATATCCTTCCTTATAGTTTTACATGTGTATTTACTAGGAGTTCTGTACCCTACAGTGGACTCAATTCAACATGTAGGCTCGTTTTCTTAAAGTTTTTAATGAAATTTTGGGAACCAAAACAGCCACAAAAAACAAACCGCCCCAGGCACCCGGTCCTGCCACAGCGCCAGCACCTCTGGCCCTGGCCTGCCCTCCCAGGCCGCACGGCCCTCCCTTCGCCCCACCTGAACGCGCTGCTACCCATCCCCACGCATTTTTTATATTGCAGGAAGACAATCCTAGAAACATGTGGCTCGGTTTGGACATGTCTTTAAACTCTGTATAGATGCCTATCATCTCCTGCAACTTGGTGGGGCTTTCCACTCGCTCTGTTGCTTGTGAAACGCGTCCACGGTGAGGCGTGAGGCTTCCGGGGGCTCCTTCTCCCTGCCGTGCGACAATAGCGCTCTCCTGCGCGTGGACCGCTGGTTGCCAACCCTGCACTCTAAGGTCTGCTGAGAGCCTCTGTGCACGTGTGTGTGTGTGTGTGTGTGTGTGTATGTGTGTGTTTCTCCAGGGCCCATATGGAGGAGCGGGGCTGTAACATCTTCCACAAGCTTTTTTAAAACACCTAACGAAATTCCAAATGCATGTGCTTCTGGCCCAGCAACCCCGTGTCCTGAACCCTGCAAGCAAACCTAGCACAGGTGCAAAGATACGCATCGGGGAGGCTCCCGGCAGCACCACCCCTGACAGCAAGGTGCCCACCGAAGGCGGGTGCTGCAACCCACAGGTAGTTACTGAGCAGTGACTACGTGTCCAAGCTAACGGTCTGGGTGTCAGGGACAACGCTGTCCCAGGCTCGAGGCACGGGCGGTGCAGCAGCACCCCTGCCCTCTCGGAGCAGATACAACGAGCGTCCCTCTCCACAGGGAGAGGGGAGACAAACCTCGTCGGCCTGGGCAGGCTTTGCCGACCCTGGCACAGCTGGCACTCGGGACCAGTAATTCTTTTTACTATCAGGTACTTAAAACGTTTTTCTAAGCTCTAACGACATTACCTGGCAAGGCCATTAAACCCACGTTTACACACATGCACAGGCACACCCTTTGTGCATGCACCAAACCCTCTTGTTTGAGGACTGTCACAGTGGCAAGTGGCCTGAATGTGTCATCTGCCATGGACACTAGCTTACCGTGTGGGCATCCGCCGGGGCGCTTTGTTGTACGTTCACTTCACTCAGCGGACGTTTACTGGGCCTCTCTGGGCGGGAACACGCGCACATGAGCAAAGCCTGGCCCCCCCCTCAAGGAGGGGGGCAGTTTCCCTGCCCTGCCCCAGTCACCGGCAGACCAGCTGGGTCAGACCTCCTGCCCCAAGACCGGCGCGTTGGAAGGCTCCCCTGCGGACTCTGAGGGCAGACTGGGCCTCCCGAGGGATGTAGCCAGGGAAACAGTGCCACCGCGCACGCGCACCAGGCGCAGGGACACAGGCAGGAGGAGAGGCTTCCCGTGAGAGGTGACCCCTGTGGGGGTCAGGGGGCTGAGCAGAACTGTTGCCAAGTGAGAAGGCGTTCTCGGCGCAGGGAGAAACGACAGGGCTCGGCCTGTCGGAGGAAGGAGGCAACGCTTCTGTGCGGCAGGAACCAGGGCCGGGGGTGGGGAGCAGTGGGGAGGAACAGGAGCCAAACTCTGACCCTCCAGAGTGTGTGTCCACTTGGCCTTTGCCTTCAGACCCCCACGGCCCATCCCACCCCCCAACCCTGCCTCTCAGCCCCGGCATTTTCAAAGGGCACCCGCCCTTCCAAATCGAGTTCGGACGCCACCTGTGCCGCCAAGTTTCTTTTGATCCCTCAGCCAGAAACAGCCTCTCCCTTCCTCTAAGAGTGTTTCTAGCTTTCTGTGGTCAGAAGTTACCTGAGGCCCGTTTTACCTCCCTGGCTAGATTACAACCTCCTCGGGCTCCAGGCACCATCTGGTTTGCCTTCCAGGCCTCCATGGTCCAGCTGGGGCTCAGCGAGTTAACAGCTGGGTGGGCCGACGGATCACATTATTGTGAATTCAAGCAGCACTTAGATTGTCCCGATTGGATTAGCTACAGAAACAATCGGGCCGCTTAACTCTGACTTTGCTTTCATTTGATGGAAAAATGTCATTCTTGGAGTTTTTCCTAAGTTGCCACTCCAAACCCAAAAAGCTGTGGCCACCTTCAACAGGCCCTGGAACGCAGCCACACCTAGGGGACCCTGGGCCAAGTCCCTCAGCCTCTCTGAGAGTGTTCCTTATCCGTAAAATGCTGGTGAGAAGGCTCCCTGCGCGCTGAGAACCAGGCGGCCCAGCACAGTGCCAGGCGCGGAGCAGCGTCTCTGCAAACAGCAGCCACGGTCCCGCTCTGACTCCAAGGACGTGCTGTGCCCAGCTTACGGGGACCAGAAAACTCACCCAATGAACCATCCCCCTTGCAAATAGGGTAACCAGAGGCCCAAGAGGTTGTTACCCAAAGTCACAGCTTTAGGAAGCACTTGGGCAGAATCACAGTCGTCCTGGGCCTCAGGCGCTACACTGGACCCTCTGGGCTTGCGAGCCCCTGCTGCAGTCCCACCTGCCCCAGGAGCCAACGGCTCTGTGTCCCTGCAGACGACGCCACTGAGAAATGGGGTTTTGTCGTGTACCGAGTGCTTCTGCACATTTTACACACGAAGCGTGTGCCAGGCGCCGTGCTGGGCACTGAGTTACAAACCCAGGGTGCCAAGTCCTGCACCACGTCCTTAATTCTGTCCGGAGTCGCAGCACCTGCCACCTGGTTCCTTTTAATCCAGCCAGGTCTCCGGTGTCAGGCCGAGGGACCGCTCACTCTAAAGCGGCCCCTCGTCACTCCCGGAATCTGTCCGGCGCTCTCCGTGTAGGGCGTGTACACACTAGGTCCCAATAGGTGCGAAATGGATGACAAGGGCCCGAGAGAGGGGCCGTGGGGCAGAGAGGGCGTGCGGGCGCCGCGGCACAGGCCCCGCGGGCCGGGCGTGCTGAAGCGACGGCGGACGCCGGGCCGGGCGGCGGGGCCCCAGGGGCTTCGTGTGCGGACACTGAGCTTTAAGGCGGGCGCCTTCGGCCTCTCCGGCCCGGCAGGCCTGGCCCGTGCGGTGACGCGGAGGCGCGCCCCACCCCCGGCCTCAGCTTCCCCAGGTCCCTCCCGGCGCCTCACCTGAGGCGGCAGCAGGCGCGGCTGGCGCGGGGGCTCGGCGCCCGGGCCCCGCTGCAGGGCGGCCTGCTGGGCCTGGTCTCGCAGCCGCCGCACGGCGTCCTGGAGCACGAAGGGCGGCGGCGGCTTGGCGGGCGGCTGCGCCTTTGTGACTTGCTCCAGGACCCGCCGCAGCTGCTCGGGGCCCAACGGGGCCACGCGCACGGCGCCGCCACTCCGGACGGGGTGAGCCGGACCGCCGCCGCCGCCGCCGCCCTCGCCGCTGCCCTTAGCCTCCGGCTCCGCGCCCGCCATGGCGGCCGACGCGGGGATTCGAACCGGCGCTGCTGAGTGACGGCGACTGTAATTTGCGTCAGCGGGAAAAGGGGCGACTACGAGTGCCCGGGCAGCCAAGAAACCTCCGAAGGCGGCCGCCGCTGGAGCGGGCGATAGGCGGGGTCTGGGGGGCCGCGCCCTTTCCTGCTTGATGGAAGTCACAATCAGCCAATGGAGAGACGCCTGCCGTGGCCTTACGTCCGGAGGTCTCCTCCTCCAGGACCTGTCCAGGGTCTCCTGGGCGGAGATCTTCGGGGTGCCAGCGCCCCCGACCTGACATCACACTATCCAAATATTTTCAACAGCACGTGCATCGGAGTCCCCTGAGGACCCTGTCTGGACTTGTGCATTCCTGGTCCCCACCTCCAGACCTGAGTTAATAGATGTGGGAAGGAATTCTAAATGCGCATTTTTAACGAGTGTACTCCCAACCCCCAAGCTGTTCCCAGGGCGACCCACCCCACTCTAGCCACCCACCCAGACTGGGCGCGCAAGCCCCGGCCCGGAGTGCACCTCAGGGAATGAATGATGGTGGAGGGATAGGAATGAATGAATCGGAGGACCAACTAAGGAAGCTTCCCACCCTTCCGCACATTCGGTCCCCAGCTCTGCCGCCCCCTCTCCTTCAGCCCAGCATTTCCCACTCCGCTCCCCTGGCTCTGTGAGTCCTGTAGCGGCCGGTGTGTGCATCGGCCTGTCTCAGCTTCTCTCCCCAAAGAGGAGAGAGAAGGGCCATAAATTACACACTTATTCGGCGTCTGTTGGATATCCTGCCTTCTGTAGATCAGTTTTGGCAGGAAATAGGAGAAAACTGGCATGTGCAGTATAATGTTATGAGTGCCATCGGACCTAAAGGGGGAGGCTGAGGGCGAGGCTGGTGGGAGAGAAGGCTCTGGAAGACTTTCGGGTCATTTTTCTCTCCACGGGACCAGCAGCAGCAGCAGCAGCAGCAGCAGCAGCAGCAGCAGCAGCATCGGGGTATCACCATCAGTATCCTGTTACATTCGGGGCTCTAACTCAACTCATTAGGGGCCTCACTAAGGGTTGCCCAGAGGGGAGGTCAGGTTGTGGAATTTGTTTCAATACAGTTTTACAAGAAAGCCCTCCTCATCCTCCCATCCTCGGATGTCGGAAAGGTTCCCTCTGACCCCTAAGCCAAGAAGGTCCCCTTTCATCCAGGACCCCATTTTGTCACGTTTTGAAATGTTGGGGAAGAAAAACTTTTCCTCTACCCATTTAAGTTATTTGGTGGTGCGCGGGGGGTGGGGGGTGTCTGCAAATTAAAAGGACAAAAGGCAAATTGACAGAGAAGAGGCAAAAATTTGACTGTGTTTTTATTAATGTACCTACCAGAGTTCCCAGGAAAACGTGACTCACAGAGGCAGGTGGAATGCGCGGCTTATACACTATCTTCGCGGGCGAGGGAAGGAGGGAAGGTGAGAAGGGCACTCGGGGAAACGAATGACCGCTGGGGCCGGTGGACACGCCCCTACGGGAGCAGCGCGGAGCTGGGCTGGTTTTGGGGCCCGCCTGGCTCGGCGCGCCCTCTCCCGCGATGAGGGCCCCCAAGGGAAGGCGATTTATGACGGTTGAATCCTCTCGAGTTCTTTCGGAAGGCTCCGCCTTTCCGCAGAAAAGACTGATCGGGAACTCAAACGCCTTCTGCTCAGAATACCTTCTCCGTCCCAGAGGCATAGCCTGGACCCCCTCCAGGCCAGGCTCGGGAGAGCGTGCCCTCTGCGGGCAGCCCTCTCGGCCGCCGCCTCCTCTGCGCGCCCCTGCTGGTGACCAGGAGCCTGACACAGACGCGACCTGCCGGCGTCTGTCCGGGTGTCAGCAGCCCCGGCTCTCCTTCTAACCCTGCGGTGCACGGAGACGGACGGCCGGTCGCCGGCGTCCGTGCGCACCGGAGCCCCAGCACGACACCCCGAGCCCCGGCCTGGGCGCTACGCCGGTGCGTCAGAGCCAACACCGGCCGGAGCGGCGCGGTAGATGTTCTCACCGGATATTTTTCACAGGTGGCTGGAGCCCTTGCTGGACTCTGATGTAAAACGACACCGACCCTGCAAAGCTGGCTTTTGTTCAGGTAAACACGCCTGACCACACCTGCAGACCTGAACGCGAGCGAGAAACGCACCCAGCTGCCGATTGGCTGCAAACTGCGGGCCCTCGAGGGAGAAACGGGAAGCCCAAGGTCTCTCTGAAAAGCAACAAAGGAGCAAGAGAAGGTTTCCAGAGGCGCCCACGAGGAGACGGCCTGGCTCCGGCGTCCCCCACCTCCCGAGCGGCTCCGCCCCCGACGCGGTGGGGTGGGGGGCGCGCCCTCGGCTCTCCGTCAACCTTTGAGGGGGAAATGGATTCAGATCCTGGCTCTCGCTCTAAGAACTCCGGAAACCCGGAGTCTCCGCCCAGGGCCCTCGGAAGCCCTGCATGGGGGCGCAGCGGGCGGTAGCGCCTGGGAGCACCCTAAAAAAGCCCCTCGGGGCGGCCACGGCCCGCGGGACGTGGGGTGACCGCGCGCAGGCTGGACCCTGCCCTGTGTCCTCACCTAGAGCCATCTGCGGCGACCTCTGGGTTGAGTGCGGAATCATCCCGCGACTCTCTTGTGTGCACGGCGGCTTGCAGCTCTCCAAAAGAGCATTTTTTTTTTTCAAAATACCGGTAGTTGTAAAGCGACTAGTAACTGGATTTTAAAGAGGGAAAAAGAGAGCGAACCTGGCCCGTACGGGGATCGAACCCGCGACCTTGGCGTTATTAGCACCACGCTCTAACCAACTGAGCTAACCGGCCGGCTGGCGTCAGGTTGCCGCCAGTGGGTCTATGAGGACTCCAGGCCTGCGCCCGGCGTCCAGCCAGCCAAGCGTGTTCAGGCTGATTCCGCGGCGCCAGCTCCTACCGGGTTTCCGCAGTGCCGTTTAGCCGGAGAAAAACCTGAGACCCCAGCGATTTCTAGCCGAAGGGAGGCGGTTTCTTAGAGTGAATGGGAGGCTTTCACAGAGAAAATGCAAATTGCACTTTGGAGCCTTAGCTCGGGAGAAAGGTTTTCAAATATTGCATCTCAATGCTATTTTTTAATCGTCGAGAATCTTTACAGCTTGGAAACTTCGTGTATCCACAGCTTTGGGGATGGCTAAATAAAGCTTAGAAAATAACAGAAAACCCGAGAAAGGACAAAAGAACCACCGAATTCCCCACCGCCCGACAATAACCGCCGCTCGGGTCTTGGCCTCCTTCCTGCCAATTTTTTTTTCACTGTACCAGGTGTGTGTGTGTTCATGTATGTATATGTGTGTATATGTGCGTATATACATGTGTGTATACATACACGCCCCAGATATATATATCTGGAATTCAGTGTAACTTTGCTTAAAAAATACAATTTTAATCTTCCTTTTTGTACTTAATATTCTATCATAAGCCTATCCTTAGATAATTGCAAATGGCATTTGAAATGGTTCCTCCGTGTCTCCTCGCCCCATTTTTGGTGTCTGGAAAATGTCTTCATTTTGTCTCGCGTTAACTAGCACACGCATAAATCATGAACTAGTTGCTGGGTGGGCAACTGACAGTATTCACTCCAAAGGAATAGGGTCTGTATGTAAATAACAAACAACAACAACAACGTTGGGAAGATCTGGGCGGAGGCAGCTGCGGGGGTGGCAGGCATCTTGTCCGCTGGCTCCCACCTGAGTGCTCAGAGCCTAGCGAACTGTCCGGAGTAGGAGTCAGACGGACGAATGAGCTAGTTCCAAACTCGTCTCACATCGCACGAGAAAGGCACTTCTCCGTTCAAACGCTCCTCTCTGGCCCGGCCCTGATAGGATTGCCAGGTTTAGCAAGTAATTTCATGTAAGTGTGCCTTATGCAATATTTGGGACATACTTATACTAAACTGGTAATAGCTGTTTATCGGAAATCCAACTTTAACTGGGAGTCCTGTTGGCAACCCTACACCCAGAAGTAGCGGCAACTCGAAAGACACCCCCCACCCCAATCGAGCCCTGGCCGGGTAGCGCAGCCGGTTAGAGCATCCTTTGTATGCACCAAGGCTGCAGGTGGATCCCTGGTCAGGGCGCATGCCAGGAGTCAGCCAGAGAATGTATAAATAAGTGGAACGACAAATCAATGTTTCTCCCTCTCTCTCTCCCTTCTCCCTCTTTCTCTAAAGTCAATCAATAAATTAAAAATTTTTTAAAAGAAAGCCCCCGTCTAACCTGCCCTGTCCCCCATTTCCTCCGCTCCAGCCCCAGCCCCAGCGGCCCCACCACCCTTCTTCCCGGTCCTTGCTCACCAGGCAGTGGGGCTGCTGTTCCCGCTTCCTGGCCCCTCTCCCCGGAGTCACTGCCCAGGCCCCGCCCCCCCTCATCCGCTGTAGGTCCTAGTGCGTAAATGTCACGTCAATGTCAGCAAGCTTCCCTGACCCCTGTGTTTACAATCGGGTCCCCCGCCCACAATCCCTTTATTTCCTTCAGGGCCTATTTCTTGAACTGCAGGGGCGCACTGATCGCTATTTTGCATCACGGGCACCTAGAACAGTGACTGGCGCTTAGTAGGTGGCAATGAAGGCAGGTCAGGTGACGGTCATCCGTTAGAGGTCTAGCCCTAACGCACTCCGCCGGAGCTCGGTCCACGTTTGCTGAGCCGGCGGGAGGCGGGTCCCGCGGCCTGAGAGACGCAGTGACTAGAGGCCGGCGGCAGGGGGCACCCGAGACCGACGCAGTCGGCTCCGCACCGGGGCGCCCGGCTCCTCCCGGGTGGCGGTGATGGGGCGCAGGGGCTTGCGGGGCCCTGCCCTTCTCCCAGCTCCCTCTCTGACTTCTCCCGCCGGTTCTCACTGCGTCTAACTGCTCTTCCGAGACAAACGAGTCCTAATTTTCGTTCTTTGAGCTGGGAAAACGCAAAGATACTTGAGCAGAGTTAAATGGTATACAGTGTTGTTATTGGAGTGTTTAAATGTTCGAGAGGGGACTTTCGCGCATGAAAGATAACTTTGGATTTTAAATGGTCCATCTGCTTTAAGCTCGGGTTATAAAATTTATCGTTCTGTTTATAGATCGGAACCTTTGTACGGAAGCCAAGACATAGTAGGTGGCGATCACGCTTTGTCGAAGGATGTCTAAGCTGACTCATCATCCCTAAGAAAGGAACGGGTCGTCTGCTAAACACAGCCTAATGGAAAAGAGAGACAAGCTGATGCTGGGACAGGGATCAACTGTCTGAGGAAGAATTCTAAAATGCGCCAAAAAACGCAAGTAGCTGTAATTAGGCAGTGTTCCTGCAGAGTTCAAAACCTGAGCTCTAACCTACAGACTGAGTGAGTTAGGGCCAGGGCGTGCAGACCCCTTTATCCCGAGTCCAGGAGAAATTTGTCAGGCAGAAGAATCTCACCCCAGCACTGTTAATATGTCGGCGAGCCCACAGCCTGCGCCAAGCACCGGGGTAGGTGCTCCACCGCCAGGTGGGGCAAGGACATGACAGTGGTAATAATATCAGCAACAACGACCAGGAAATTGCTATTATAAGCGGAACGCCGAACCGGGCAAGACTATTTAGAAATGGCTTCTGTGTTGCACATCACTGTACAACTTCCTGATAAAGATTTACTTTAAGCGCGAGCCTGCGAACCAAAGGATTGCGGTTCGATTCCCAGTCAGGGCACATACCTGGGTTGCAGGCCAGTTCGTGGCAGGGGACACATGAGAGGCAACCACACATTGATATTTCTCTCCCTCTCTCCTTCCCTTCCCCTCTAAAGATAAATAAATAAAATCTTAATAAAAGATTTACTTTAGAACAAAATGGGATGGTGGTTCCATTTCTCAAGCATCTCTTGGGCATAGAATATGCATCTGTCTGCTGGCATTGAGGAGGCAAGAATGACCTTCTAAACCAAAATCAATGTAGGTGCCAAGGTGTGAGAAGAGGGGAAGTGAGAAAATGGGGTGGGACAAGGGTTAGGATGTGACTATTTCAGGTGGAGGGAGATCGTATATGGATTGAGGAATCTGGGTTTATCTTCTGACAGGCGCTTGGGGAGACTTGGTCACAGTGGGGCTGGAAGGAGAAGGTTGGGACAAGCAAGAGGTGAGGTGGGTAGAAAAAGAAGGAGGGGCGAGCAGGAAACTGGGGTCTAGGGGGGGGTGAGGAAGGAGTGTCAGCTGGGGTACAGCTGGGCAGTGGTTTTGCCCTCAGCTGAGACGGAATCGCAGGAAGGTGGGTCGGGGTGAAAGACGGTGAGGCCCGCTAAGTGTTACGGGATCATTGGTAGGGGAGAAGGCTGTGCTGCACTTAGAAAGGAGAGAGCTTCCATGAAGAGGAGAAGAGGTGAATCGTGTTCTGGAAGGAGGACAAGAGAGATCTGGAAACTGTGATGAGACAAAATTTCGTGTTCTGACCTCGTCCAGAATGGCTTCGCAACCTCAGTGGATAATACTTAGCATCTACGCAATGTGGGGAGAAGAGAATTCATATATAGATCTGTGTGTGTTGATACAGTGTTTTTGGAGAGTGATTTAATATCACTCCACATTTAAAGCAGATGCCTTTCAACCTCTCATTTCCTACAGAAACAGTTACACCTGTGCTCTAAGATGTACACCCAGGTATTTTCCGAAGTATCATTTGTAATAGCAAAAATAGGAAACAGACATTAATAGGAGAGTGACTAAAAATTGAGAGTACATGAAAACTATGGAATATTATGGAGCAATTAAAAAAAGCATAGAGTCATTCTATATGTGTCATATTAAAGAAGACCAGGATTTACCAGCAGCTGGTGAGGCTCAGTGGACTGAGCACCAGCCTGCAAACTAAAGGGTTGCCAGTTCAATTCCCAGTCAGGACACATGCCTGGGTTGCAGGCCAGGTTCCTGGTGGGGGGTGATGCTGATGAGAGGCAACCACACATTGATGTTTCTCTCCACCTCTTTCTCCCTCCCTTCCCCATGTCTAAAAATAAATAAGTAAAATCTTTTTAAAAGATGACTAAGATTTATTAATTGGGAAAAAAAGCAAATTATAGAAGAAAATCTGCGATTTTCAATTATGGGGAAAATCAGTCCAAATTCATCCACAGAAATTCTGAAAAGATGCCACCCCTCCGTTGCCTGAGGTTAACTCTGGGGAGGATAAGCCATGAGAAGGATGGAAGGGCTTTGAAGGGATTATTTCAAACTTTATATACGTTTGCACTTTGATTTTTGTGCAACAGACACATTTTAGTCCTTTAATTTCAAAAGTTAATAGGAAAAAAAAAAACCACAGGGATACCTGATCTCATGGAGTAGTAAGGATGAAATAAGTACATGAAAGACAAGGAGCTTCCTAAAATGCTGAACCGATGCAGAGACGGTTATTATTCTGGCTTTTGTTGCGTTGTCAGTCCCCTGAGGGCTAAGCCACTGTCTGCTCCGTCATCACATTTGCATGAATCGTTCATTCACATAGTAATTTCTTCAACTTTACAGTAGAATGTCAGTCTCAAGAAGCCAGGGACCTTGTCCACACTGCCACCCTTTGTACCCCCAATGCCGGCAACGGTGCCTGCAGCTCCACGTTTGTTGAGTGAAAAAGAAAAACTCACAAACGGACCGCTGCGTGCCAGACTAGTTAATAGACGCTCAGTCGTTGGATGTGACCGCAGTCGACAATTACTTAGTGCGTCCCCAACCCATCTAAAGCTCAAGGCTGTCCTGGCTGGTGTAGCTCAGTGGATTGAGCCCGGGCCTCCGAACCAAAGGGTCGCTGTTCGATTCCCAGTCAGGGCAAATGCCTGGCTTGCAGGCCAGTTTCCAGCAGGGGCTGCACGAGAGGCAACCATACATTGATATTTCTCTCCCTCTCCCCTTCCCTTCCCCTCTAAAGATAAAATAAATAAAATCTCTTAAAAAACTAAAAAAAATAATAAAGCTCAAGGCTGTCGTCCGTCAAGGACTTGGGTCCCAAACCGGTAAATTCTCAGGAGCGTTGTGCAGAGCGATCCTGACGACCGTCGCCTACACTGAAAAGCTTTAAAGCGGCGAGGAAGGTTGCTTAGCAACGAGTCCAAACCGCCGGGCCTCAGGGCGCATGCACCGCGGCGGCTGGAGGACCGTTTTTGCGCACGTGCGGGAGGCGGCCTCTGGGTGCGCGGGGCTTGACGGTTGCCAGGGTGACAGGGATACAACAGGGAGGCCCGGTGTGTTAGGATCAGGCGGCCCGATCCCTGCTCTCCGACCGGGGATCTCCGCGGAGGTGCTAGTACGGGACCCTACTCGGAGGAGTGGAAGCCAGGGCCACCCTTCCTGCTCCTTTCCTCTTCGTCCAGGGTCGGCAGGGGGTCTTCGCCGGCTTCCGCATCGAGGATGAAAAGTGAGTGGGGCCAGGGAGGGGAGGGGACGCGAGCGTGGGTGGCGGGACCTGGACGGGTCGCGGGCGGGCGACCCCCCTGTGGGTCTGGGCCTCGTCGCCCTCGGCGTCTCCCGGGGGCCCCGACCCTACCGGGGCTGTCAGAGCCGGTGATGCCAATAAGATTCCGATCGATCGCCTTTGCCGTGAAACGATTAAACGATGTCAGCATAGTTGTAATGTTCAGTTTGCATCGTATCCTGATTGTCATTAGTATGTGGGATAAACGGTGTGACGAAGACGTTAAAAATAATTGATCTCATTCACCCCTTACAAGCATCCTCATTTTCTCTTGTTGGGTAGTGTTTACACGTCCATCTTCTTCATTCACGCACCCAAAGCTGGGGCTAGAGTAACAGACTTTGCACTTTTGCTTATATTGTGAACTTACATACACACATTTTTTTTTTACCATATTCCTTTTGAACTTTTCAACGACTTATTTTGAAAGTTTTCGACTCTGCAGAGGGTTGTGAGAAGAGTTCCTCAAATGTTTATGAACCCTTCTTCACCCAGACGCCCCACGGTGCTCGGGCATTTTCTCTCCAAATCACGGACTTATTTTTGCCGCACCTTTTGAGGGCTGCAGACATCCTGACGATTCCCCGCGTGCAATTCGGCAAGTGTCTGCTACGAACAAGGACACTGTCCTACAGAGGCGCACCTAGCCTGTTGACTCAAGATGTGGTCTGTATTTCAGGTTTTCCCAGTCTTCCCACTAATGTCCATTATCGTTGGTTTTATTTTTCTCCAGAGTCCAATCAAAGCCACAAATTGTATTTTGTTGTCCTGTCTCTTTGGTCTTCTTTAATCTACACAGTGTCCTGCCTCTTGTGCCTTCCATAACAACATTTTTATCTTTTAAAAATTTTTTATTGATTTTTTTTGAGAGAGAGAGAGAAAAACATCAGTTTGTTGTTCCACTGAGTGATGCATTCATTGCTTGATACCTTTTTAAAAGTAATATTAAGTATTTTATTTATTTATTTATTTTTAGAGAGTAGGGAAAGGAGGGAGAAAGAGAGGGAGAGAAACGTAGATTGATTGGGGTGCTCACACACCCCCAACCGGAGACCTGGCCTGCAACCCAGGCATGTGCTCTGACTGGGAATTGAACTGGTAGCTTATCAGTTCACAGGCTGGCACTCAATCCTCTGAGCCACACCAGCCAGGGCCATTGGTTGATTCTTATATGGGCCCTGACCAGGGAATGAACCCCCAACCCTTGGTGTGTCAGGATGATGCTCCAACCAAATGAGCTGCCGGGCCAGGGCTCATTACATTTATCAAGAATCCATGCCATGTGTTTTGCTAAATGCTCCTCGCATTGGATTTGTCTGATTCTTTCCTCGTGTTTAGCTTCAGCTCAAATATTTTTGTCAGAAATACGTCAGAGGGGACATGTCCCTGTCAGCGTGTCCCTTCTCAAGCGGAATGTCAGCGTGCCTCAGTTTCGGTGACGTTAGGTTTGATCAATCACCCCGTTTCTTAGAGGGTGCTTCTAAGAGACCATCCCTTTGCTTCTTAGAGCCTCCAGGCCCCTCTGCCAGAGGCAGCCACTCCGGCCGGTTCCCGTGTCTACGAACGTGTGTGCAGGGTCTGCAAAAGCAGGGTCACGGTTCTGAGTGCACAGGACAGCTTTCTCGTGCTGTTGTTTGTACGTTGTTGTATATTCCCTACGAACAGCCGTAACCCTGCCTTTGCCCCACCCTGTATATTAAACAAGCATCTGTACACTTATACATGTATATGTGTGTATCTATCCCCACTCTTATTTATTTATTTATTTATTTTTAGGGAGACGGGAAGGGAGGGAGAAAGAGAGGGAGAGAAACATCAATGTGTGGTTGCCTCTCACGCGCCCCCTACTGGGGACCTGGCCTGCAACCCCGGCCTGTGCCCTGACTGGGAATTGAACCTGTGACCCTTTGGTTTGCAGGCCAGCACTCAATCTGCTGAGCCACACCAGCCAGGGCTATTTATTTAATTTTTTATTTACTGCTTTTGGAGAGAGGGAGGAAGGGGGTGGGGAGAGAGAGAGAAAACACCAGTGTTGCTGACCCACTGATTTACGGACCCATTGGTTGATTCTTGCGTGTGTCCTGATGGGGGCACATGCTCTCAAAACAGTCACAGCGTGTTGTAATTGCAGAAAGAATTTTTGAAATTCTCTGTTGTAATTGCAGTGACGTGTAAACTTTCTGCCCCTCATGAATGTATTTTTATAGAGTCAAAGCTGCAAGGTACCTCGAATAACCTTGCTCTGTTCTCTTTTTCCTGGTGTGCATCACCTTCTGTCTTTATAGCCAGACGCATCAACTAGCTGCTTCCCCGCTTTACATTAAAACAAAATTCAGTGACGGCAATGCTGGCTTTGCAATCAGTTCGAACCGCGGGTTTTAAGTCGGTCTCGGGACCCTCCCCCACCGGCGGAGTCGGTCCCCGTTAGCACTTCCTCAGACGGGCTTCCAGGCATTTTCTGTGCGTATTTCCTGTGTCTGCTCCTCCAGCAGACACCCCGGGCCGCACCGGGTCATTTCTGTTGCGCTGTGACCTGCTAGGACCTTGCTCCTTTGTGTGGCGAACATTCCCGGCAGCAGTCTCACTGGGCTCAAGGGTGCAATGTAAGTTTGAAGTTTATCCAACTGTAGAAACAATGTCCTTCTGCGTTCTCATGGCACGCCCTACTCAGGTCACACAGCCTTCCTCACCGTGCCACGTGGCACACTGGGCGCGGACCTCTTTCCGGAGGCCCCCGGCCTCGTGGCGGGTGCGCGTCGGAGCCAGTCTCTTGAAGAGACTGGAAACGTGTCCCCTTGCGGACAGCTGCGCTGGACACGGGCTCTCGGACAGTCACCGAGCTCCCCCTGCCCTCAGCTGGCTGAGCGCCAGGCCGCCTGCCCGCGAGGCTCACCCACCTCGATTAAGACCTTTAGGAAACAGTGTCTCCAGAGTCCGAGCTTGAATACGACTGTTTGCACTTGGGCACCGCAAGTCTCTCTGTTCACGGGAAGTGGACGTGACCTCCACTTTCACGGTTAGATAAGGCTTAGACTCCAGTTAAACAAACAAGCCTTGGGCTAATGAAAGTGAGTAGACTCTTAATGAACACAAATGGTCTCATTTACCTTCCTTTCTTCCACCTTCTTCATTCAGTTATAGTCAGTCCTGTTTGCGGTTGAGTCCGGTGGGGGGTTCGTTTTGGGTTTTGGTGACTGCTTTTTCTTCCTCCTCCCGTTAATGTGGGGCGGGGTGTCTTCGCTGGCACAGCTCCGCACCCTTCGCAGCTGTGCGTGTCTTCGTGCTTCTTGGCTAACTTTCTGGTTTTTTATTGCATTTTTTCCGTTACCATTTAGTCTCCTTATGCCCCTCTGCCCCCCAGCAATCTCCACACTGGTGCGTGTGTCCATGAGTCCTTTTTCCTTTTTGCTCGGTCCTTCCACCCCTTACCCTACCCCCGTTCGCTGTCATCCTGCTCCCCATCTATGAGTCTGTCCCCATTCTCCTCGTTAGTTTATTTCATTCATTAGATTCCACCTGTGAGTGAGATCACGTGGTGCTTGTCTCTCTCTGCCTGGCTTATTTCACTTAGCACCATGTTCTCCAGGTCCGTCCATGCCAACTTTTCTTCTTTTTTACAGAGGAGCAGTATTCTTTTGTACAAATGTCCCATAGCTGTTTTATTCACTCATCTACTGATGGATGCTTAGGCTGCTTCCGTATCTTAGTGATTGTAAATAATGCTGCAGTGAACACGGGGTGCTTATGTGCTTTCCAATTAGTGTTTTGGGTCCTTTGGATGTATTCCCAGAAGTGGGGTCTCTGGGTCAAAAGGCAGATCCATTTTTAATTTTCTGAGGTATCTCCACACTGCTCTCCGTGGAGGCCGCACCAGGCTGCTTGCGCACCAGCAGTGCAGAAGGGTCCCCACCTCCTCGCCAGCACTCGCTTCTTGTCTGACTTTCAAGGCTGGTGAAAATACGCCAGATCCCGTAGGAGAAGAGCAGGCAAACGCTTTCCTAGGAATTCTTTCACGGGGGCTTTTCTCTTTTTTTCCTCCCCTGCCTGTCACCCTTGTTTCATCCCCAGAACAAGGGAAGAGCCACGGGGGAGGGGCCTTTCCCCTTCAGCCCCTCCGGGGCCGCAGGCTCCACGCGCCGCTGGTCGGTCGTGAGGGTCTGGAGGCGCCCACAGTGTCGGCGCGCACGCGGAGCGCGTGCTCAGCCGCCCTGAAGCGCACGGTGGACGCCGTTGTTGTGGTTGTCGTTGTTGTTGTTGTTGAAAGGTCGTCCGCTCAGCTTGGCTGTGGCGAAGTGCACGTCGGAGTGAGATCCCCTCTTCCCCTGAAACCTGCATTCCTCTGGCCGCAGCCTGGCCTTCAGCGCCGGCCGCCGGCCCCCGGTGAGCTCCGTCTGTGTCCCTGTGCACTGCTGTCCCGGTGTCACCCAACGGACACACGGTGCGGTGCTTGTCGCCACAAAAAGCCCCGCTCGGGAGGCAGGTGTTGGTGCAAAAGGAAAGAGGTTTCTTCATAAACATGACGCGTGTTGTCGTACTGGTTGCAAATATTTTCTCAGATAGTACTTTGCCTTTACATTTCTTTTGTCCTGTTTTTTATTAAAAAATTATTTATTTATTTTTAGAGAAAGGGGATGGAACGGAGAAAGAGAGGGAGAAAAAACATCAATGTGCGGCTGCCTCTCACGTACCCCCAACTGGGGACCTGGCCTGCAACCCAGGCCTGTGCCCTGACTGGGAATCGAACCAGTGACCCTTCTGGTTCACAGGCCTGCACTCAATCCACTGAGCCACACCAGCCAGGGTGACATTTAAAGCTTGCTACCAATAAAAACCAAGTAGGAAATTGACTGAAATAGGAACCTTCAAAAAATTATACACCATTTCAAAAAGTCTCTATTACTTCTAAAAATACATTAACCTTTTTCCTGCTGGTGTGAACGAATCAGAGTTCACACAAGGAACGACAGGTGCGCCGTATCTGAAAGGTGTGTGCGGTGGGGGAGGCTGCAGCTGCGCATTTCAAGCAGGAAGGGGTCACCCGTGGTGGATTACAGGCTTATGAGACTGTCACCTGTGCAGGTGACGATGGTGGTGGTGGCAAGGCCAGGGCTGGTGCTGTCAGTTTCAGGACACCAGGAATTGCAGGAGGGGCAGGAAGCTGCCCCGGCCTCCACGGGACTGGAGAGGGTGACCCCAAGGCTGCTGGGCAGTGCCCCCTCTGCCGATGCCCGGGCCCATGTCCCCCAGAGCCACCCCCACCGGCCCCTCCTACACCTCTGCTCTCCTGGTCTGCGGGCTCTGAGCCTGGCATCCTGCCAGGGTGCGGGCCACCAGTTTCCTGTGCCGGGGTGGGGGCGGGGGCGCAGGGAGGCCGGGGTGCTCCTGCCTCCAAGTGGGGGGAGCCCTGAACCTGGGGGGGGTGGGGAACAGCCTCAGCACAGGCTGCCAGCCGGTTCCAGAGAAAAGGCTCGCTGTCTGGGAGCGAGTGAAAAGTGTACGTGCAAATAACAGCTGGTTTTTACGATTGTGTTACTCGCAGACTACAAAGTGATCGGCAAAATAGGCGAGGGGACGTTTTCTGAAGTTGTGAAGACGCAGAGCCTGCGAGATGGACACTACTACGCGTGCAAACACATGAAACAGCCGTTCGAAAGGTAGGCGACCGGCCCCTGGCACGCCGAGCAGCGTCCGCCCGCGGGGGGCTGCAGTCACGCAGCAACACGGAAGGCGCAGCTTCCGCCGGCAGTGAGGGGTACGGGTAGCTTCGGGTTTCCGGTGCTGGGTGTCGTCGTTCACGCCCTGGTTCACTGCGCCGTCGATGACTGACGGTCGCCCAGCATTTAAACTGCAGACGCGCGCCTCGCTCCCAACGGTGTCTGCCGCTGCAGAGTCCTGTGTGTGCTGGACTTTTATGGCGAAACCTCGGTCCACGTGCACCGGACGCCGTGCGATTTAAAGACTTGTGACTCAGCTGCTGAGATTTCCATCAGCGTCGGGGGACCTGACTCCCGGGTGGCATCTGTGGGGAGGGAGCTCTCTGGGCCGGGTTACTCCCTGGAGGGCGGCGGCGGCCTTGTCCCTCAGAGCAGCCTCCTCGGTCTCCGGGTTTGCCGCTGAGCCCGCACCGCGCCGGACCAGGACGAGGGGGGAGGGCTGGCGTCGCCGCAGCCGTTAGGCCGTCCGGTAAGGAGGGTTGAGGCCTCCGCACACCTAAGCACGTTTTTTTGAGTCACTCTCCCACGTTGACGCAGAGCCTTCTGGAGGGTTCGGGGCACAGACCTGAACTTCGGGCTCTCAGTGTGGAAAACGGCCCCTCAGGTCAGACGGGCGAGTAGGACAGTTACTGGTGTCCCAGAGGGCAGGGGACAGGAATTTCATCCTGTGACGTCCCCACAGGATTGAGGCGGCCAGCGCTGGTTTGTGCAGGAGGACAGGTGCTTAGAGACACGACGTCACGTGACAGTTGTCCCTCTGGGTCACGAGGGGGCAGAGCCAGCTCTGGGACCACACGTCTCTTCCTCCACCGCCCAGAGCACGCAGCCGCTGACCGGCTCTGCCCACACTGCAGCCGCTGGTCTCGCGCCGTCCGCTGCTCTGTCCGCCTTCCTGGCGCTGCGCGCTCCGAGTCTCTCTCCCCCGACCCCGCCTCTTCCTCTGCACGACTCGCGGTATGGGAGGCAAGGCCCCGGTACTGACGGTCGGTGCCGCAGAGCAGCCTCCCTGGAGAAACGCACCACCAGCCCACGCGACTGGCGGAGGCCCGGGAGCCACAGGGTGGGGGGCGTCTGCACCGCGGGAGGGGGCCGATCCCGCTGCCAGGTCCGGGGCAGCTGTGGCTGCCGACAGCAGGACACGCAGAGGACAAGAGGGCCCGACCCACGGCCTCCGGACCGGGCATTCCCGAGGCTGCTGCTGCTGCGCCCGCACAACGCCCGGCCCACGCGCTGTTGAGCCAGCGGCAGGGAGCTCCTGCTCGGTGGGTCACACGTGTCCCTTCAGGAAGGTGGAGCTCACTTGGAAGTGTTTCTGTCACGGAAGATCTGAAGGCTCTGAGGGGCGTTCCCCTGAGAGGCGGGGACACTCGGTTTTCCTGAGGAGCCCTCCACGCACGTGGTCAGCACCCTCCCGCGGGGGAGCGCGGCGTTACCCGAGGGACCTGGCTTCCCAGCAGTGACACGCCCCTGGACCCGCCACCTACCCGCCGCCCGGCCCACCGCGGTGCACTCTCGTGTCGGCCAGGACCAGGCCCCCTGACCGAATGCCGGTTTTGCTGAGTGTGAAAACGGAACGCGGTGCGCCGCAGACCGGCTGTGAGCACGATGAACTTGACCGGAACTCAGCCAGGACGAGCGCAGCCGCCTGCGGAGAAGGCGTCAGCCAGCGTGCACTTGTCCGAAGGGAGCGCTGAGGCCGCGGCTGAGCCGCCTTCAGGGAGTCAGGGCCGTGGGGGCCCGTCCGTCCCCTTCGCTGGCGGCAAGTCACTGAGACGACGCCGGAGGACGCGTCTCGCTCCTGGACAGAGCACCCCCGGCGGCGAGCCCCCGAGCCTGGGCTCGCGCACCGAACGGGAAGGGCTCGCGAGCAGTGAGCCGCGGGCCAGACGGCAGCCTCGTGGCCGTGCATGGCGCCATGTGATGCCGTTCAGAACGAGTCACGCTCCTTGCCTTCACTTTAAAAGATGTTTTTCTTTTAAAAATCCCTGGTAAGTCAAGATTTTTAATAAAACTGGTTGGGGTGGGGATGTGGTGAGGTGAACTGTACTTGAATGGAACAACAATAAAAAAGGTTTTTAACAAGACGCCACTGACCCAGTGCTCCCTTTTCTCCGAAGCGTGTGTGTGCGGGGCAGTGTCTGCTGTCTGCTTTCGGTCGTCACTGTCCTCAGAAGGGAGAGCCCTGGCCCGGCCAGCGGTGTCCAGCGGCCCCGGGGCCCATCAGTGGCCGTCTCGAGCTCAGTGTGTGGGGACGGGTGCCTGCAGTGTCCAAGCCCAGGGCACGGAACTTGGGGTTTGTCGTGTGAGCTCTTGCCTGCTCCGGTGCACGTGGTCAGCACCAGGGGAGGTGACAACCGGGTGTGGTCCTTGTGTTTGGCGACAGTCCAGCTCTGGCCGCCACGGGAGCTCTTGCAGGTTGGCCGTTTCCCCGACGCACCCTGTCCTCTCTTCTGCGAGCGCTTCCCGACTCCCCGTCGCCACGGGATTCTCCAGGCTCATGGTGCCCAGTACTTCCCGGCCCTCGGACCCTCTGCGTCTCTAAGGAGCCCTGGCTCCTTTCGCTGACGGAAGACACTGGGAGACGAGATTCCGGCACCAAGCGCGCCCCCTGCTGCCGGAGCATCACCGCCGGCGGGCGGGCGTTCCGGGTGGCTGCAGCCAGGGCGCGTGTGTGCTGGCCTGTGCACACACCCTCTGCCTCGCTCCACTTCTGCATCCATCCCCCCATCCCCCCAGGCAAATAACCATGAGCACATACAGACCTGGATAGATGCCTGAGTGGTAAATACACTGGGGGGGGGGGGGACGGGGGGCAGGCCTTCCTTACAGGAGGAGAATCCTGTTAACAAACAGCAGGAGCGAGGGAAAGAGAAGGCCGTCCGAGAGGTGCAAGTAATCTCTGCAGGCCGGACAGACTGACTGCGCCGATGGGGACTCTGGGGAGGACGGGACTCCCACACACACAGCCTCCGCTGACACCGCCCCCGCCACTCCCCGTGGGTCATTGCGGTGGTGGTTTCAACCTGCGTCCTCGAGTTGTCCCTCCCTCTAGGGGGCAGGGCCTACGTCCCTTCCCGCTGAGTGTGGGCTGGACTTAGGGACTTGTGTCTACAGAATAGGAAATGAAAAGGGAAAGACAGCAACTGCGCAGTGAGCAGCCTGGAAGCTGCCACTCCACCGGCTGATGGACACGGACGCCGTCGGGAACGAGACAGGCGCGGCCCTGCGCTCGCTGACATGCTGGGACGGGGGGCACGTCACCTCCACGGGGTTGCTTCCCAGAGACCCACAGTCTCGGTTTCATTGTGAGAACGCATCACACCAGCCAGGTGCAGGCGCACCTACAGAACACCTGCCCGGGGCGCCGCGCACCTGTCCAGGATGCGACACAAGGGCCCTGCGGAGCCGTCCCGGAGTGGAGGGGCCTGAGGGGCCCCGGTTGCCATGGGGTGTCCTGACCCTGGAAGAGAGGAAGACGTCAGTGGGAGCAGCGGGGAGTTCGAGCAGAGTGTCTGGCTGGATTAAGGGAGCTGCGGCGTGTTGATCCCGTTTCGATGATTGCTGTGTGACGGGTGAACGGCGGGGGGGGATGTGACAGGAGCTCTCCCCACCATCCTTGTGACTCAGCTGTTCGTCTAAACCAGCTTCAGACCGAAAAGCACAACAGTCAAATGAAACCAACCAACCCCAGGGGTCTGGAATGACTCGTGTTGCTCACAAGCTTTTTCCGTTGGTAAAGTATTGCTGCTATCCCTGAATTATAGGAAGAAATGACTCTATAGTTTCTTCTAGAAAGAGAACTGCTTTGGTATCCTTTCCAGGAATGAGGTTGCTGAGAATTTTTGGATGCTCTAGTGTCACTGATTCTTGATCCACAGATTTAATGCTGTTGTTTGGTTTTGGATTTTAACCAGGAAGGTGCTCTGTCTAGCCTTCAGAGCTCTGGAGTATCCAGCATCATTACTAAACCATTTAATCTCACTCACGGTAAAAACCCATCTCTGCTGCCCTTGGCGCCGTCTGGATGGCCCCGCTGCCGCCCTTCAGACCGGGAGCCGTGGGCGAACCTGCCTGGCGTCGTCAGCCGGCCAGTGCGGGGCCGAGTGTGAGACGCTCGCCCCGCGGGTCTGGGGCTGGTTGGTGCTCCAAACTGCTCCTTTTGTGGGATGAGCAGGAGCATTTCTTCCTTAAATGTCTGGAATCGTTCTCCGGGGAAATCGCCTGGGACCAGGGGTCGTCTCTGTGCGCGGCCCCCCTCCGCGAGGGTTGCAGCCCCACAGACGAAGCAGCAGCCGGCGATGACAGCGCCGCGCCTCCGTGGCACCCGGTTCTCGGGGCTCAGACAGGGCGCCGGCCACTGGCGCGGTGGGGATCCGGGCTGCGGAGTGCGTCTTTGACCGCCTGTGGGAAACTGCGACCACCACCACGCGGCAGAAGCACCCAACCCTGGGGACCCGATTCTGCTTGGAGCTGATGTACTGGACAGACATACAGACTCCTCTGGAAACTCGCATAGCTGTAGGCTTCCCAGCACAAGCTGGGGCTGCCTTCTGCTGCGGAATTGGTGCAGGGAGAGCCGAACGCACCTGCCAGAGCATTCTGTTGTTGGTCCTCCGGTGAGAACGGGGGGGGGGGGAGACACACAAATTCACTAACATTTCACCCACAGGTTTGATGTCCGTAGGTGAGAGACTTACATACAAACCACGTCCTCAGGACCGGAAAGAACCGCTCCTGTGGTTCCCCGAGGGGCCACAGTCACTGCGAAAGGGTCAGGCGCAGGGGTCGCCACCGAGGGCCCACAGCAAGCGTGATGCCTCCGCACTCCGGTCAAGGCTGAGCGGCGACGGGACGGGTGGATTAAACACCAGAAACGCTGGGACCCAAGGACTGACGGCCTGGCAAAGGGAGGAAGAGGACGCCGGCGGCTGCGGCGTGCGCCGAGCAATGGTGGCTGGCGTTGGCGTTGGCGGCACCCAGCCCCAGCTCCCAACCAGCTGGCATCGTCGTTAGTTGTTATTTTAGAGATACGACTCCATTTTAGGCAGAATTTTTTAAATAACTGAAGACAGGCTGTGTGACTTGATCAAAACAAGGAGGTACAGGGTTTCTAAATAAAAGAGAACATCTGAAATTATTTTAAAAAGATTCAAATAGAGCTATGCCAAATAATTTGGGTTTTCCTAAGGTTTTTGTGAAGTTTTATGGAGAGGTTGTTCACACACCGAATGCCACCCAGTGTGAGGGGGTGTTCGGAAAGGGGCACGGCCGTGCAGCTGTCCCCCGATCCATCTGGAAGACCCCCCCTACATCCCCCCCACCAGAAGGGGGGCTCTGCAGACAGAGGGAAAGCCCCCTGTTCTGGGCAGTCTGCAGCGGCTGCCACCTCGGCCTCTGGGGTGCACCCCGCTCCTCCGCCCCTGCCCGGCACCCCCCAGCCCCCTGTGCCCCCTCTCCAGCCACTAGAGGGCCCCCCTCTGGACCCTGTCCCCGTGCTGTGGGCCGCGTCTTTTCTGGCTCTTTGTTGACGTGCACACAAGTGTCTCATGTTTCGAATATCGCCCTGAGTGTGTGTGTGGGGGGGGTCTGGGCGGCGATGAAAGAAGGGTCTGAGACAGGGGTGTCCCACCATGGCTCGCAGGCCACGGGCCTCCTGGGTGGCTGCGCACGTGGCCCAACTCAAAATCGCAAATTTACGTGGAACGTTATGAGAATTTTTTGCGACCACCTGTTTGTCGCAATGTATTTAACGTGCGGCCCGAGACAACCCTTCTTCCTCCAGTGCGGCCCGAGTCGCCAGCACATTTGCATCTGAGGCGGCCTCACTCTCGGACGGCTCGGGCGCCTCCTCCCTCCCGGGCCCCCACCCGCGGGCTGGCAGGAGAGACGCCGAGACACGCAGCCACAGCGGCTTCACGTGGTGACAGGCTATCGGACAGGTGTCGGGACAGGGCGCTGAGCTGCGCGCTGAGCGTCAGAAGGCGGCGGGGCGGACGCCCACCCGCTCGGAGAAAGGGGGCTCCCTCGGCCACTTCCTTTCGGAACTCTGGGATGGGAAGGTGCGGCGGAGCGGCCCGGTGTCACCCAGGTGCTGAGAGGACACCTGTCACCAGGTGAAGGAAGCTGAAAAAATGTGCAGCCCTCGGAAACGCTAAGAAGGAAGGGTGGGTCCGTTCGTGAAATTAAAAATGCCCACTTTCCCGTGGCATCCACGCTGCTCAGTTGGCTAGTTCCCGTAAACGGATGAGCAGGACGTTTCATTATCTGCGTCTGTATTCGTTAGTAGTAGCAGGAACCACCAAGGGGTTCACTCTTCCGGGAGCTCAGGCGGGGACAGTTTGAACATGCGCCGAAGCTGTGAGGACCTTGCCTTCTGCAGGACGATGCAGAAATGCCACGTGCTCGGTTTTAGCTGGTGATGGGGGAAATACAACGTAACCCGCTGGAAGTATTCGTGAGTCTTTCAGCTGCGATCGCGGCTGAGCACTAGGGAGGTCGCGGCCCGGATCCGGCAGCCGGCCTGAGTGACGAGCCGGGGCTTTGTCTCTGCCCGCACAGCAGCATCGAGCAGGTGAACAGCCTCCGGGAGGTTCGAGCTCTGCGGCACCTGAACCCGCACCCGCACATTCTCACGCTGCACGAGGTGGTCTTGTAAGTACACCTGGGCCTGGCGACAGCGTCCGGGCTTGATGGCAGTGGCTGAATATTTTTAAGAAAGAAGTAAAACCGTGGTGGGCATTTTAGCCGTTTGCCTCGCTGCTCCGAGAGTCGTAATCTTCATCCTAAGTCTCCAGTTTACCGGTCGGCTGTGTGCCTGACCCCTAAGGCAGCGGCGCCTTCCTGTAGGCAAGGCTCAAGCACCCGAGTCCCGGGCTCCTGGCCTGCGGCTCAGCGAGGCTGCTGTGGGGCTGGTGGCGGCTCTGGGCCCCGAGGCCCCCCCCCCCCCCCCGCTGAGAACCGCAGCCCTCGGGACGGCTCTCCCTTCCCCTGCCACGCTTGCTGCGTAGTTGCCTGCAGCCGCTCTCCCTCCTACGGGTACAGTTTTGGGGGGTTGCCCTTTCTGGTCTAACTGTGGCAGCTTCCATAAGGCTGGCCTACTGGCCAGGAGAGCCAGGCGCAGCTGGTCTGCAGGCCTTGGCGACTGGGCCGTGCACCTGGGACCTGGACTGGGACAGGAGTCGGGCTCAGGGGGCTTCCAGGTCCCCCCTGCCCCCGGGGTCAGCGCAGCCCGGATCCTGAGAAGGTGGCCTGGCCTTTACAACCCTCCAAGAAGCCGCTGACGGCTACCCCGGAGGTGCGGACAGTTTTAAATGCGGCATAAACTCTCTGGTCACGGCTGTGTGGCCTCCTGGCCCGTGCTGTCCTGAGTGGTCAGTCTGGGCCGGGGCCGGGTCTGGGCCAGTCTGTGGCCCTGCGGGTCACAGCCACGGCCCTGCCCCTGCAAGCGGCTCCTCCCGCGCCCCTCAGAAAGCGCTCTGTCCGGAGCTGCACGTGGGCCTCCTCCCAGCCCCACCAGAAGCCTCACTGAGCCGCAGTGGGGCTGGGGTTGGGGGTCCCTTTCGGGGCTGTGTGAACTCAGGAGAAGCTGGTGGCTCAGCCCCAGGCCTCAGTCCCCTCTCTGTCACCCACGAGGGTGATGTCTCTCGTCTTTCCCCCTTTTGCCGACTGGCCCCTGGGCTCTGGCCCCCTGTTGTGGTGTGTCCCAATCACGTGGACGTAGTTTAGGTAAATTAAAACCGAGGCTGAGGTCACAGGGCAATGAAACCCTCCTCTGTCCGGTGGTTCTACTGGGCCACGCCCCCAACCTCAGGCCCTCTCTCTGCCCAGAGTTAAGTTCATGGGGTCAAGACCCATGGCTTTGAGAAACGGCGGGTGGGAAGGGGTTAGAGTGTTTGCTTAGAGTAGAGTTTTACTATGATTTTAAATTAATTTTACCTGTAATATTTATTTAAAGTAAAAACTTCTCCTGTTTCAATCATTACCCCTTGGACTTTATCTGATATGGGAGTGCTTTATTTTTACCAGAAATGTTTACAGATGAATTAAATATTTGATTATATTTTCTAATTAAGACATAAAAAACACTTAAAATCCTGCTTTCTTCTTCAGTGACAGAAAATCTGGTTCTCTTGCACTAATATGTGAACTTATGGACATGAATATTTATGAGCTGATACGAGGTACGTAGACTCATTTGAAAGCCAATCTAAGAACTTTTATTTATTCATTTATTTATTTATTTAATAAATAGAGAGATAATAGAGAGAGAAGGGAGGGAGAAAGACAGGTATAGAAACATCAGTGTGAGGTTGCCTCTCACATGCCCCCAAACAAGGGCTGACCTGCAACCCAGGCCTGTGCCCCGACTGGGAGTCGAACCGGTGACCCTTCGGTTCGCAGACCGGCACTCAGTCCACTGAGCCACACCAGCCAGGGCTCACAACAGTTTTTGAACTGGTTGACTTTGACACACCCAGCTTGCCTCTTTGTCTCACGCACCAACCTGCCAGAGACCCGCTTCCTTACCGTGTGGCTCTGCCGGCACGGAGCGCTAGCGCTCCGGCAGCGAGGCCCTGGCAGCCCTGTCCCTGGTGTCCTCTTAGTGCCCAGCACTGGCCCGTGCCCCTTGCCTACCTGGATGTTTCTGGACATTGAGTGTCATGGTTAGACTGTCTTCACCGCCAGGAGCCAGGCTGCTCCGCTGGTTCACCGCGGAGGGAGGAGTTTATGGTGACACCGAAGGTCTCCTGCGGAAAGCTCAGCCAGGCCTCCTGGAAGCGGGGCCAGGAAAGCTCGGGTCACCGAGGCCACCGTTGACCACCTGCAGGCCACACGGCCTGCCTCAGCATCTCTGCCTGTCTCCTCCTTTCTCGGCAGATGTGGCCCCCCCAGACCCTGAGACCCTCCACGGGCCGCAGGCAGGCTGGCCCAGATGTCCCGGTCCCTGGCCACCTCCCGGGGGCAGGGGCTGCTCCAGGTCCCACAGGTTGGCCTTGTCCCCTAGGGTCCTAGCTTTCAGAGGCTGTGGGTGGGGCAGGCCTCCCGTCGTAATAAATCCATGGTACCGGGGGACAAACCAAGCAGGAGAAGGTAAAGCCAGCTCGTGTTGCCGTCACTGCGGCATTTCGGTTCATTGCCACGAGGGGCTCGGGCTGTGTGCCAGGTTACCACACAGCGTGCCCACCGCCCGGCCCGACGTCACTGCGCCAGGCGCACCCGGCGCTCTGCGTCCACATCCTCGCATCCCGCCCACCGGCTCAGGGCGGCCAGCAGAACGAGGAACACGTTGCCAACGGAGCTCCGGCACGTCATCGCTGTCTTGCCACCCAGCAGCCGGAGTCCGTCCTTCCGGACACGCTGTCCGGGTCCACTCAGGCAGCCCCCTGTCCCTTCTGCGCACACGTGTGAAGGGAAGTCGAAGGGGAACACATCTGGGCCAGCGCTGCTCGCACTTCCGGGGGCACGCTGGCACCAAGTGATCGGTGTCTTTGCTTTCCTTCCGCGTCCGTCTCTGTGCTGTGGAGGGTGTGAGTGATGTCACACTTTTGTCCCTGGATTCTCTTCCAAGCCGGTGACACCATCCCGGCAGTGTTCATGCAGGTGCTGCCAGGAGGCGCCATCGGGCTTGGCTCTGGGGGCGCAGCACAGGGGTCCCACAGTGCAGGGGAGCGTGCTGGTCACAGCACGCCTGCGTGGGCTCCACGGCGGCGGGTCCTGAATTAGAGGCGTGCGCAAGAGGGGCCAGCCTCGGTGAGCAGACGGGAGGTCTGCCCTGGAGAGTGGCTGTGGCTGACGAGACAGGGTGCTGTCCTGGCTCAGGCCCGGCTCGCTGCCAGCCGGTTGGGGCAGTGGGCCTCTCTCAGAATGGCGTCCTTTGGAGACACCGGGGGTGAGCGTGCAAGTGGTGCCGTGGTGCCCCACCATGGTGGCCCCCACGGGCACCTCCAAGCCTGGCCAGCCGAGCCAGGCACAGGCCTGGGGACCATGGTCACCGGCGGGAGGTGGTATGTGGATGACTCTGTCACACAGCAGGCCACGCTGGCAGCCACAGCCCCTCAGCGGGGACAGACAACAAAAGCCATAGGTTATTGCGTTCACTTAAAATTTGCCACATGACTAGTGTTGCCTGTGGCAGCCTTTGGACTCTTCTCGATGAGAGGGTTTGGTGAAACCAAACTTGGTCAGGACGCTGAAGCAGAGAAGGCGCCTGCTTCCCCAGCAGCTTTGCTCCATCAGGAGGGGGTTCTGGGGCGGGGGTGGCACCAGGCCCTCGCCAGGGGCTGCAGGGGGGCAGCACGCCCAGGAGGAGGGAGCGGGCTCCTCCCCCGGGACCATAGGGGAGACGCACGGCCAACGGTGCCCAGGGGATGTGCTCCTGGTCTTCGGGGTTGGTAGGCAAGAGTGGTTATTTTACAGATTTAAAAAGTAATAGCTTAAAGCACATGCCTGTGCCATTAACGCCGAGGGAGCAGCGAGGTGTCCTGGATCCAGGACAAGGAGGGCGCTGGAGTGCGGTCAGGGTTCCGCAAGTCCCACAGGCCTGAGGGGCAGGGCGGGGCGGGCGGCGTGGGGAGCAGCGAGCTCGCGGAGAAGCCATCGGCCTTCTGGGACCGAAACAAGGCACTGCTGCCGGACAGCAGCGGTCTGTCCCCCTCTGAGTGGGCCTCTCCGACCCGACCAGGGCCCAGGAAAACTCGGGGTTCCCGAGGGGCGGCGTCCTGGGGGAAGCCCCCAGGCCCCAGGCAGGTGCGTCAGACCAGGCTGCCCCGGGGGTCTTGCCCAACATGGCTCCCACAGCGAAGGGCACGCGGGCACTGTCGCGCCAGGCGGAGCCACGCCGGCGGGGAGAATGTAAACGGCTCGTTGGTGGGCGCACCCCATGGTTCCTGTAGGACCACTTCACGTGGTTTCTCACAGAGGAAGCCAGATTTCCACCCTCTGTTAAGTAAGAATGGATTCGGCTTTTTATTTCCAAAAAGGGCCTAAGTACCGTCGGTAACCACGCCAGGCCGTCCCTTTGCCGCACAGGGAGAAGACGCCCGCTGTCGGAGAGCAAGGTCGCGTGCTACATGTACCAGCTGTGCCGGGCCCTGGACCACGTGCACAGGTACGCCGGGTGCGCCGGCGGCACAGGGAGCGCGATGTGAGAGAAGCTGAGTGAGCGATTAATTCTGTCCTTCCTTTCCTACTGCATGCAGAAATGGAATATTTCACAGAGATGTAAAACCAGAAAATATATTAATAAAGGTAAGGGCTTTCGTGCGAAAAACGGGTATCGGGATAAAGGTGGAACATGCCGGCCCTGGTGCGTGCGCTGCAGGCCCCGGAGCCCTGGCTGCGGGGTCTGCTCCTGCTTTTATTCGCTCCCCCCCAGTTGGGGGACACGGCTTAGTCGCTGACTGCCATCAGGGCCGTGCCCGCGGAAGAAGACGATGGCCAGCACCCGTCTCAGACGGCGCGCAGCACCAAGCTCTTTGCCGGGCGCTCTCTTCTGTCCCGGCCGGGCTTCCTCGGCGCCTGGCAGCCTGTCCCCCTGCCTCTTCCCCTGGCTGTGCGCAGTCTGTCGAGCAGCCCCGCAAAGTCCTGTTTTATTTTTGCCAATTAGAAAAAATAAACCCCTAGCGTTTCCTCCTGACTCTCCGCGGACACCGCCCGTCTGCGCGTGCCGCTCGCCGCCTGCTCCTCCCGTCAGAGCCCCTGACAGAGGAACCTCGTTGCCTTAGAGGCGCCCTGTCCCGGGCTCCCGGGCCGAGCCCCGGTGTCCGCTGTGTCTCTGCAGACCGCGCGCCTCTCGCCCCCTGACATGCCTCGCCCTTTTTGTCACGAGCCCGGCGCAGCACGCTGGGGAGTGGGGAGTGGGTGCGGAGGCGAGGCCCACGGAGCTTTCCGGACCGTCAGGCTCAGAGCTGCGCGGAGCTAAATGTTCGCTGCGGCGTGAATTCCGGGGCTCCAAAGTCGTTGACAGACTGTGTTTCACTGCCTGAAAGTGAGGGGCAAAGAAAACGGCAGGGCTGTCCCGACACCCGCCTCCCCGGTCTGCCTGATCTGCTCCAAAGAAAGAGCCCACGGGTGCGAGCCGGCCCGAGCCGCCCCGGGCAGGCGGCGTGGCAGCTGACCCACGGGGCGCAGCTCACTCGCACCGGGCACCGCGGTGACTTAACGTTTCCGGGACCTGCAGCTGTTGGCAAAGCACAGCCAGAACGTCCCTCGACATGCTCTGCTGGGTGGAGGCCCCGCCTCCTTACCTGTTGGGGACCCCTCCACAGGCTTATGAACAGAAAGCCGGGAGTCTGTCCTGTACAAGCCGGGCAGGTGCCGGTGACCCCCCCAGGGCAGCACTGCTTGGCGTAGCTCCCAGTGCAGCAGCCCTCCAGCCGCGCACTGTCCCTGCCTCCTCCCCCCCGCAGCAGGATGTCCTGAAGCTGGGGGACTTCGGGTCCTGCCGGAGCGTCTACGCCAAGCAGCCGCACACGGAGTACATCTCCACCCGCTGGTACCGGGCCCCGGAGTGCCTGCTCACCGACGGCTGCTACAGCTACAAGATGGACCTGTGGAGCGCCGGCTGTGTCCTCTATGAGATCGCCAGGTAGGGCCGGGTGAGGCCTCGCCTGCGCCCCCCTTAACGCACGGTGTCCCGGTCGTCCTGGGGCTGTGCCTGCTCTTCGTGAAAACGTACTTCCTGTCAGCACATGTCCGGCTTGCTGGTGGCGGAGAACAGGACGCTGCCAGCACCTACCGCCGGCACCCCCGGCCCTGGGCCTCTGCCTCAGCTCCATCAGTGAAATGACCGGCTGCCAAGTCAGGAACTGAGCAGAAACTTGTTACCGCCACCTGTGGGTCCTGCTGGGGGTGTGAGCAGTGGCCCCGGGCCTCACGGTCCTCCCAGCCCCACACTCTGGCCTTGGGCTTCACCCCGGCACAGGACATGGCATGGCAAGAAGGGAGGAGGCGGGCCTGGTGGCAGCTTGAAGCTGCCCGAGCTGGGTCCTTAACGGCTGTCAGGCATGGGGGTGCGCTTATCGTCTGGGGGGGACGCACACCAGCGCAGGCGGGGCCCAGGCCTCCCACCTCCCGCACTGGCTGCTTGACCAGTCCAGACACGAGTGCCCACCTTTGACTCGGGATCACTCGGATCGGTGACTGACTGATTTTTGGAGAGAGACTCGCTGAAGCCAAAAGCGCCGAGAGCCTGCCCTCTCTCGTGCTCCAAGGCTGTGGATGACTTTGGACGGGCGTCACAGGCTGCGGGGTTGAGGGTGACCAGGGTGGCGGGGACGGCCCTAACCACAGCCCCGTCCTATCCCCGCAGCCTGCAGCCCCTCTTCCCCGGGGCCAACGAGCTGGACCAGATCTCGAAGATCCACGACGTCATGGGCACCCCTCCCGCCAAGACCCTCACCAAGTTCAAGCAGTAAGTGCCCTGCGCCCCCAAGGGCCCCGTGGGGCAGCTGGGGGGCCGGCGGTGGGGCCCCTCAGTCCACCGGGGTCCCCGCCGCTGCTGAAGGGGCTGCAAGTCCCTCGGGGCCCCAGGGGTATAGGGGGGCACCGTGCTGTGACAGGACAGCCCCGGCCGCCCTGCTGAGGGCAGCAGCCTGGGCACCGACACAGCTCAGGGCCTTCGGGCGGGCGAGGCCCCCGGCCCTGAGCGGCCACCCCGCCTCACCCACACCCTGGCACCGGCCAGGACGCTAGGGTGCCGAGCTGGTCCAAGAGGGAGAAGAGCCAGGGAGCGGGGCTCCCGGGGGCCCCGTGCCCTGAGGGGTGGGCGGCACCCAGCAGCCCCGAGACCGAGGAAGGCGAGGAGGTGGCAGCTGTTGGGGAAGCTCCCTCTGCCCTTCCCAGGTGGGAGCGTGGCGTCAGTCCATCTGAGGAAGAGCATTTCTCTTCCATTCGCCACGTCACAGGTTCCGGCGCTGCCCCCCTGAAACCCAGGACCGCACGCGTTAGGGCGGTTTCGGCTGGCAGCCAAGCGGTGGAGGGGTGGACAGAGAACCCCCGCACCGCCCGCCCTCACCGGGCGGCGCCTGCGTGGCGCAGTGCACCAGCCAGCGCGAGGACCCGGCACTGTGCCCCCAGCCCACGGTGCCCACGGGGCCACGCTGCGTGGCACGTGCTGCGGTCCGGGCGCTGTGCGGCCGGGCCCCCCGGGTCGCGGGCGGTCCCCCAGTGCAGGGCCCTGTAGAGTCGTCGTGACGACGGGCCGCGTGCTCTCAGTAACGCTGTGGCCGCTTGTTGTCGTTGGGCTCCCAATGCAGGTCGAGAGCTATGAGTTTTGATTTTCCTTTTAAAAAGGGGTCAGGGATACCTCTCCTGACGGCCAGTCTGCCCCCGCAAGGCCTCTGCCTGCTGCGCGCCATGGTGGCCTACGATCCCGACGAGAGAATCACGGCCCAGCAGGCCCTGCAGCACCCCTACTTCCGAGAGCAGAGGTGGGTGCTCAGGAGACTGGCGGGTGGGCCAGAGGGGCCCTGAACGGCTCTCTCCGTGTGACCCGCCCTTTTCCGAGACATCCCGAGTGCTCCCTTGTTAAGATGGGGGGGTGGCGGGGTCCACACGCCCCAGGGTGAACGGGGTGAGCCGGCCGTGAGGTCTGAGCGGGCACCATGTGTACCCACCGTGGGAAGTGCATGCCGCGGTGTCTGACCCCACACCTCCGGCCACTCCTGCATGTGACCGTGGAGCTGAAGTCTGACGCCGACCTCGAGCCCTGGGCAGGGGGCGGGCCTGTGGCAGGGCCACACCCACGGTTCACAGAGTCCCCTCTGCTCCCAGCCCGGAGACTGTGGGGCCGAGACAGCAAGGGGACTAAGGTCCTGGAGAAGCTCTCAGGGACACGCGGAGGCAGTGACCACGTGCAGGGCAGACGCACGTGGAAGCAGAAGGGCAGGCGCCGAGCGGGCGGCTCTCGGTGGTTGTCTTCCCTCCCCGCAGGGCGGTGGAGAAGCAGGCTCTGGGCGGCCACAGAAAAGCCGTCTTCCCCGAGCGCCTGGTGGCCGCGGACCCTCTCAGCAGCAAGTGGCAGGTTTCCAAGGAGAGCAGAAAGCAGGTACGGAGGGGGTCGGGGAGCTGGCAGGCCGCTGCCGTGGGACCGGCCACCCTCAGGAGCCCTGTGTCTCCGAGTAGGGCCGACACCAGGCCAGAGGCGGCTCCCGGGCCCTTTCAGCCCCACTGGCAAAGGGACAAGGACGCCGTCTGTGCGTGACCAGCAGTGTGGGGCTCTTCCAGCCCAGGGCCAGGCCCTGCGCCAGAGCGGCCCCGGGCGCCGCTCCTGTGCCCTCAGACGGACCCTCGCGTGGGGCACAGAGCGGCTCAGCCCTGGCCCGGGCGACCCAGCCAGCCACTGGCCACCCCGGCAGTGCGTGCCATCCTCGCTCGGCCCAAGCCCGTGAGCCCGCAGCGCGGCAGAGCGCGCCGTCCCGCCAACACGGAGGCGGCTTACGCGCAGGCTCGGGAACGGCTGCAGCACCGTCACCCCTGTTTCGTGTGCCACGTGCTGGGTCCCCAGGGTTTACGGCTGAGGGCTGGCACCCGAGTCTGTGGTGACGGGGCTGCCCCAGCATCACTTGCCCCCATGCGCTGGCGGCTGGGGCTGGGGTGCAGGCACCCCTGCAGCCTGGCTGCTGCCCAGGCCCCACCCGCCTGTGGCCGGCTCCCCGGGGCTGGCCCCTCAGCCTGCCGCCCACACTGCTTTCCTGTCCACGCCCCCCCCCGGGTGCCAGCAGCGCCCCTGCAACTGCTCGGGCCCCAAACTGCAGACGCCCAATCCCTGGCCTGAGCCTCCCTCCTCTGCCCCCAACTGCTGTCCCTGCTCAGCTGCCCCTCCTGGCTGCTTGGATGTTTGTCTGACCGTGTCACCTTGCCTGTCCCCGCCAGGGCCTCGCTTGTGGTCCGAGGCCGGCCCACGCATGTCTGCGTGGCCGCAGTGCGCATGTGGAAACACTCATGTGGAAACACTCATGTGGAAAGGTAAAAGCCACTCCTAGTTCACCAGCTGCACAGAAGCAGGTGGCAGTGGGTCTGGCTGACCTGGGTGCTGGGCAGGCGGCGGTGCCCAGGTCAGGCCTGCCCAGTGGCGGCACGGAGGGCCCAGACTGGCACGCAGGAGCCTGCAGCGCCGATACCCCACCTCCGCTGTGGCCGCAGTGGGCGGCCGCCTGACCTCGGGTGGCCAGGGTGCTGCGTGGCCAGGAAGTTGCATCAGGCAGAAGTGGTGCCAAAGAGCCTCCTGTCCCCCCCGATTTCCGTGGGGAGACGCCACGCGTGCCCCGCTGACCCGCGTCCTGTTTCCGCAGCAGCCCCTGAAGCAGGAGGACCGGCCCCGGAGGCCGGGACCGGCCGGCCTGACACAGCTGCCCAGACTGCAGCTCTCCGGGGTGACCGGCCTGTCGTCCTCCAGCCTGGCGCTGCCCTCGGTGTTTGGACGCAGAGGGAGCGGGACGGTCCCGGGGCTGAGGCCCCTGAAGTGTGGGGGTGCAAACCAGCAGGTAGCGCCTCTCGGGCTCCCCTGAGTGCAGCTGCCATGGCCACGCTGGCCCGCACTGAGTGGCTGCCGTTTCTTCACCAGGCAGATCCGCAGAAGGAGGTCAAGCCTGGCCTGAAGCAGTGCCGCCTGCCCACCATGGAGAGGAGAGGCGGGGGGTGTTGAGCGGCGGCCGGCCCGCCCCAGCACCTGGGCTCCCGGGCGGGGCCCACGGTCCCCCGACACCTGACACGGGGCGCGCAGCCCGCACACCAGCAGCACCGATGGCGGAGCCGCCGGCCCACGCCCGGCCCCGTGTCTGGAAACAGCCCAGCTGCACGGCCCGCTCTGACCTGTTTGTAAAACCACCTCATTGAAGGTTCCACTTCACTTTCATAACCTAAGAATTTTGGCAGGAAATACTTTATACTTTTGTATATGAATCCAAACGCATTGGCATCTGTTGTGTGTGACTTGGGCGGGGCTTCGCCGCGGGCCCCGCGTGTGCTCTGGGCACGCCCGGCCGTGTCCCGCCGTGTGCCGCGCTGACTTTCGGTAAAGAGCGGCTGTGATGGCCACACTGCTTCCCTCAAACGCGTCGGAGCGCCCCGCAGCGACCGCCCGGTCCCGCGCTGCAGCTTTTGGGAGCGCATCAGGGGGGCTGGGCTTGCGGGGAAGCCCTTGGTGCGGCTGGATTTCGCTTCCCTGGAGGCGCCACGAGGAGCAGGCCCAGGCCCGGTGCTTGGTGCCCCGGGTGCTGACCAGGGAGTCTCGACGGGCTCCTGGGGCCCCGCGTGGTCCTGAGCGCAGAGAACGCTGCTTCCCGACGGGCTGCACCAGGGATGCGCTGGGCGTGAGAAGCAGCCTGTCCCTTGGGGGTGGGGTGGGTGCACAGAGCAGTGGTGGCGCTGGGAGTCCCAGGTGTGGACTAGGCCGCCGGCGGGGACAGGCCCAGGGAACCCCTCTCGGTCGGGTGTGACCGAACCGCTGAGTGTCCCTCCTCTTATTCCCTCCAGCTCGCAGCGTAAAAAGCAAAGTTCCTGGGTTTGGTTTACATCTTCCTGTTCCCTCTTTCAAGGCAGGTCTGTGACCCGCCCCCCTAGCCATGGGCTCTCCCGGGGCCACCACCTCCATCCACCCAACAGGTGGCGAGGCAGAAGACGGGGCAGCTGGGCTATGGGAGGGCGGCCGTGGCGGCCACAGGCGGGCAGGCTGGACCCAGCACTTCCCAGCCCCCGGCAGATGGAGGGCTCTGAAGGTACACAGCGGGGGCCTCACGCGGGGGCCGAGACGCCCAGGAAGGGCAGGTTCAAGACTTCTGGGGACACGCAGACCTGGGGACCCTTGCAGAATGGCTGGAAAGAACTTCCTTTAGACTCACTTGAGATGCCCTTGGGGCCCCCAGGGACACTGTGGTGGGACACTGTCCTGCCCCAGCAGAGGGCCGAGCAGTTCCAAGTCACATGGGCGCTGACACAGTTCCACAGAGGGGCAGGAGGCCAGGAACAGGAGGTGCTGAGCCCAGCGACAGGAAGGGCCAGTGAGACACCCAGAGGAGGTGAGCGCAGCTGCCTGGGCCTGAAGAGGGAGGCACCCGCAGGCTGGGGGGGCCCCACCAGAGACGAGCCCCGAAGAGGCTCTCAGGGCACATGGAAGGACTCACGAGTATGGGTGCACTTAGGAAGATTGTTAGCCTTTCAAGTATGCAACACTTGCAGAAGAAAGCTTTAAAGTGTGGCTGTACCTTTTTTGGGAGAGCAAACCCGTGGATGCTGGTCCGCAGGAAAGCAGCGGCCCCGGCTCTCCAACGGCCGTGCCTCCACGGTGCGGACGGTGGGGCGGGGCGGGCCCGAGAGGGATGGGAGCTGTCCTCCAACCCCTGGCCCTCGTGTTTCCTGTCGGCCGCCCCTGGCCCCACGGGGCCAGCGCGCCCTCGGCCGGCCTGCAGAGTCCTGGCAGGGCCTCGGCCTCCCAGCCGCAAAGGCTGGGAAGGAGGCAGTGGGGCCACTGAAGCCGCAGGCCTCTCTGGACCACACTGCAGATGGCTCCCGGGCACCTGGGCCGCCTCCACGGAACTCCGCCACCACCTGTCCGACGCGCTGCTCACACACGTCTACAGGGCGCCCTGCGCCCAGCCGGAGAGCACAGCCAGGCCGAGCACGCTGGAGCCGGCGTGGGGCAGCAGCAGAGAGCGGACAGCCCCAGCCAGGGACCCGGCTCTGACTGCGGCCCGTCAGTGCTGCGAACTGCTCCGCGCAGGAAGGGCAGGCCCTGCCGCCCCGACGGGGAGGGCGCACCCGGGCGTGCGCACTCCGGCCAGGCCGCAGCGCAGCTGTGGGGGCGCAGAGCTGAGCCAGACTCCGCTGCCGCTCTCCTGCCTCCCCTCGGCTGCCCCGGGCCCTCCCCACGCGTGGGCGTGCACCTGCCAGCTCCTAAAGCGGAAGACGGCTCAGGGCAGGAAGGAAAAGCCAACACAGGTCGCACCAGGTTTGCGGAGAGGCTGCACCCGCCTCCTTCCGCGGTGTCCGAGGGAGGGAGGCCAGCTTCGGTGCAGAATGCTGCCGGTCTGTGGCGGCTGCGGGAGGGACAGTCCCAGTGCGGTCTGATTTGGAAGCTGTCGTGGGCCACTCAGCCAGGAACCGGTCTCAGGAACAGAGCCACAGAAATAAAGGTTTGGCCCCCGGCTGGTGTGGCTTCGTGGACTGAGTGCCGGCCTGAGAACCAAAGGGTCGCCCATTCATTTCCCAGTCAGGGCTCGTGCCTGGGTTGCAGGCCAGGTCCCCAGTAGGGGGCATATGAGAGGAAACCACACATTGATGTTTCTCTCCCTCTTTGTCCCTCCCTTTCTCTGAAAATAAAATCTTAATTAAAAAATAAAGGTTTGTTCCTAGTGCACCTGCAGCAGACTGGGCCCACCTGACGGCTTCGGTCCAGCCATGGTCAGTGGCAAATTACTCCAGCCAGAGCCCGACCAAGGGTGGCAGATGGCAGGCAGAGCTGGGACTGGCCACTTGGAGCCACAAAACCCCCGGCACGCTGGACGCTGAGGGGCACGGCTGGGTCATCTGACCACGTGAGCTCAAGTTTCGACGCCTGGGAGCTGTCCTGGGGCCGAGCAGAGTGCCACCGGCACTTCCTGCAGACAGAGCAGGGCAAGCGCGGCCCCCGGAGCGGCCCAAGAGGGAGAGCCCTGGACTTGACTTTCTGCTCTTCGGAAACCCATGCGGCTCCTGATAGGTCTCTTGGGCACAGGTGGGTGGGATTCTGTGTGAGTGAGAGCAGCTGAGCCCAGGGCTGGGGCCAGGAGGTGCCAATGCCAAACTCTCTGACGTGGGCTATGTTTCATGCTAGCACAGAGGTCACTTTGAACTCATTCACTTAAGACAGCAGCGTGTCTTAGTGTTTTGCGGTCGCCTACCTGGGAGGCTCACCCCGCCAAGCAGTGCCGCGATCGGGAGGCGCGGCCAACAGCTGGAGCTCCAGCCCTCCCAGCCCGGGCAGCTGAGGGACTCGCCGTGACCAGGGCTCCGAGCACGATGGAGACCGGGGCTGATGGGCAGGGCCCTGGAATGGTGCCATCATCCTGGTGTGTGGTCCCCTGGGCGGTGATGGTCGAAAGGTGTGTGGTCCCCTCTCCTGGCCTGAAATCACTTAGACGTGAATGTGGTTTAGAGTCTCACTAAATAAAAATAACTTCAAAGGGCCCAGCTGCGTTTGATGTTTAAAAATGGGTTGGGGGCTGCACATTGTCACCTGTAGATTCTAGCCCCGCAAGCCGGCGGGGGCGCAACCTCAGCGCAGACTGCGGGCCAGCTGGCTCCAGCTGGAGGCGGTGCTGTGCCATCCGTCGGCCGTTTCTCCCCACGGCGAGGTCAGCGAAGCGCCACCACGCTCCCTGGAGAGACCGCACTGCATGTGGTGGGCTCTCAGGGACAAAGGACGGGCTCATGGCCCAGCAGCTGCAGGAAGAAAACAACCGGCGGCCGCACACACGCGTGTTCTTGAACGGCGTCTCTGATCAGGCCGGCGGGAACAGCGCCGAGGAGCGTGGAGTGCAAGGGACGAGCAGCCGCAGACCAAAGATTACGTCAACAACAAATGGCACTGGACACTGAGCCCGTTCACAGAAGATGAACAGAGGGCGCGTTCAAGACAGCTCTGGTGTGCACCGGGCCGCGAGGTGGCGCCAGCAGCCTCAGCTGGTGGCAGCCACTAGGGAAGCAAGCCCTTCCCCCGAGGGCAGCAGGGTCTCCACGCGCAACCCCAGAGGTGGCCGCACCGGGAACTCGAGCGTTCAAACCAACGTCGGGAGCTCTCGAAGGGACTCTTCACGTGCACACGCAGAGTGATTTTTCTTACCAGCACTAAACTGCAGTGTAGCTTTAAAAATCCACACACACGACTCCGGCCGACAGCGGCAGCTCCGGTGATGGTGACAGGGCCCGCCGGCGGGAAGAACCCTGTGGGGAGCCGGAGAGGAGCTGTTCTCCACGGCCGGGTCTTGTCCGCCGTGTATGCACGTGTGTCGTTCGTGGGTACGTGAGAGTTTAATTACGGGGAGTTTTAGAGTAAAAAAGCAAGGAAGTCTCATTTCTTATTTTTTGCTGCAGCCTCCAAAGAATGATTTGAAGTGGAAACAACTCCTTTGGGGGAGCTGAGGGCCCCACCCCGAGTGGTTCCTGCTCATGACTCCGGTGACATCCACCGCTGCTGGTGGCCAAGTGCAGCTGGCGGCTCTGGCATCGGCGTCGCTCCCGCCGGGCCAGGGCTGGGGTGGGAACTGGCGAGCGGCGGTGGGGTCGCTCCTCTACGGTCCCACCTGGAGACCCGGCTGGCTGGGATGCCAATAAGCCCCGCCCACAAAGCAGTTTCCCGTCATCCAGCCAAACCCGGGCTGCAGGGGAGTCACAGCCACGCACCCCCCAGCAGTTTCTCGCCGTCAGAACCAACTTCTCTGCTTTGGAGCTGGTGTTCGCCTGCCGAATTTCTGTCCAGACCCTCCCTGACACTCCTGCCTGACTGAAACCGGGACCCACAGGACCCACGGGACCCAGCCCTCTGCCGGGCTTTGGGCAGGCAGGCTGGGAGATGATACCCATCTTAGGGTCCCGGTTCCTTGGGACATCATTAGCCCAAAGGCAAGGGGCACCTGCTGGGGGCCCTTCACCGCCTGCCCCAAGGGCCACAGCTCAGGGCCCAGGAGAGTCCTGAGGGCACTGCAGGCCCAGCCCCCCAGAGCTGGGGCCCCTCCATGACAGAGTCCAGCAGTGGCTTCTTTCTGGGGTTCTCACTCTCTCTGGCTGGGGGCTGTGCCAGCTTCAGGCCCAGCAGAAGGGAAGGAAGGATCTGGCAGTGGGGTGTGGGCCCTGGGCATGGGTGTCGGCGTAGTCCATCAGTCTGTCCCTCTGGGGGTCCTCCCAGAGGCGAGGGTGCTCCCTGGCAATACAGGTGTGAGCCCAGGTCAGCCTGAGGGCACCACCTTGCACAGTTGCCACGTCCTCTTCCAACCAACCATGTTGTCTGACAAGGTCCGGGCATGGAGGACTCGAGTTCAAGGAATTCGTCTCCCCGGAAGAGAACGTGGCATCCAAATTGGGTTAACAATTGGCTGTTTTATTTTAATTATTTTGCTTTTGCTACTGAATATAGGCATTGTACTGTACTCACCCATTCTTGTGAAAACCACCCAAGAGGAAGGGACAGTATTCCCCATGGAACTGCCTGAAAGGATGAAAAAATCCCCACAGATTCCCCCCTCCCTTATACAGGGGTGCATGACAGCCAGGGCAATATAATTATTAGCCATAAGAGAAAACATGTTGGCTTATTTAAATTACCCTAGTTTGAGAGACTTGAGCGGTCTGGACCCCCTTAGTGTTCAAGAAATAAAAAATAAATAATAAGTTAGACCTCTTGAATTAACAACTGTAGCTGGATTTCCTGTCTGTCTCTCCTTACGTGTTTATTTTGGTGATCAAAAGGTGGTGGGATTGTTAGACATTTGTATTTTAGGTTCATTGATTAGTATAATTCCAATGAAGTTATACAAAATAATAGAAAGTCCCTGAATATCTAAAAGTTGTTAGAGTAACAGCCCCTCCTTTACCTTGAATAGGAATATATATCAATTAGACAGCCTTAGAAATAAGAAAAGCTGGTTAGCTATTAAGCAGGTAGAAACAGTCACTATGAAGTTAAAGTTTATAGTACACAGAGAAACATTTCAGACAGAAAAGATATGTAGCCAAGTCGGACATCACAGAGGCCTTATCACCTCTGCTCAATCTACCGTACACTTTTGCCCTATGAACAGATTCTGAGAAATTCTAATCGTCTGATTTATGGGTCTCCTGGTCAAAATAATCTTTGTTTAATATAACTGAATCCTTGGGAACTTTCGTACTTTTCCTGGTTACTTTTGTATTGATTTTTCTGCTTAACTGATCATGCTATGCACCTGCGAATGTTGAGCTATGCCAAAAAAATCAAAATAAAAATCCACTTGTACTTGCAATAAAGGAATCAGTGCTTCACCATCCTCTGAGCTGTGTCGTTGCCTGATCTCCACGCGCGACGCCGTACCCACCTTCGGGACCCGCCGGATCCTGCTGCAGCTGGACTGCGGCGCGCAGTGGAGCGCTGTCCCTGGCCTTCCTGCCGAGGGCTGGAGTGCAGGCAGCGGGCCGGACGTTGCTTTGTAGTTGCAAGGAACCAGAGCAGCTCCGGGGCCATGCACATCCTGCCTGGATGTTCCGCTGCACCTCAGCAGGGACGGCCCCCCAGGGCCAGCAGGCTCCACCTGCAGGCCAGGTGCGCCTGCAGGGCTCTGGGTGACGCTGTTGGAGCACCAGGTCACCAGGAGCTCCGGAGCCTGCTGTCAGAGCTGCAGGTGGGAGCCCCCTTCGCCCCCAGTGAGGGGACAGCAATGGAGGACGGCCTGCAACCCAGCCCGGGGACAGACCCAGAGGCCATCCTCTCTGCGCCCACGAGGTCCTCGCCCCTTCGCAGCCCTACCAACAGCGTGGCCTCGCCACACCCACGGAGGACACGCCCTGCCCCCGTCAGGGAGGGGGCGTCCAGACCAGCATGCCCAGCCCAGACAACACCATCCACACGTGGAAAGTAAAATTCCAGCAGCACGTTTAACAACCAAAAAGCGGAGAAATGATCTTTCAGAGTTTAGCTAACCCACTGGGCAATCAGTGCAAAAACGATCGACGGCGGAGTCCGCAGGCTTCCCGTGAGAGGCCTGAGGGGTGCTGCGCAGCACCCCTCCACCTGGGCCAGCCCCTCCCAGTGGCCCAGCGGACCGGGAGGCTCCTGTCTGTCCCGCCCAGACCCCTCCCACCTTGGGCTTTCTCCAGCTCTGAGGGCTTGTGGGCCCCGGAGGCCTGGGCCCCTTTCCTTGCTGTCCCAAGGGTGGGTGGGTGCACAGGCACACAGGGGACATGGACACTGGCTTCCCGGGTCCTGAGGTCAGTGGGGACAGCCATGCCTACCAGCTGACCACCTGCCCCCATGAAAGCCAACCAATGCTCAGGGGATACAGGGCCCCCTTTCTGCACAGAGCCAATGCTCTCCTTCTCCGGCATGTTGGCTAGCGCCCTGCCTGACCCCAGCAGCGACAGCAGCAGGGAGCCCCCAGGCCCCGTGCTGCTTCCCCCTTGGCCCAGGTTCCAAAGAGACCCCGCAGGCCATCTGAGCCCACCAGGTTCCACCCTCACGTGAGCTCGGCCACTGCCCATCTGGGAGCAGGGCCAGCCCTTTGATGTCAGCCCTGGAGAATGGCACTTCAGGACGGGCCCTGCAGCCGAACGCCCTGGGGACCAACACCTGGGGTGCTGGCCTGGAGGCTGGCATGGCTGAGAGGCCCAAAGGACCCTGTGATGCTCGGTCAAGGCGACCCCCTGCCAGAGCAGAACGAGTCGGCAAATCAGGGGAACAAGGACCCGCCCATGAGCGCAGTGTCTGCCGGCACCACGTGCCAGCGTGGGTCGGGAAGGTGCCAGGGGATCTGAAGCAAGCGGCCTCAGGGAGGCCTCTGCCGGTCTGCAAAGGGTGAGGAGAGGGCGAGCCGGGCTAGGTGTCCCGGGTCAGCTGAGTGCCGGCGGCACCCAGGCCAGGACCCCAGCGGGCCCTGGGACGAGTGGGGCACCAGACCCGCCACCTGCCCCTTCGAGATGGAGGCACTTTGCTGCGGTGGGCGACGCGGGGACCGGGGAAAACACTGCCATTCGACGAACAGAGGCAGAGTCTCCCGACTCCTGTGACCCTGTGCTGCAGAGGTCATCGGGTGGTGGCAACCGGGACGGTGGAAACACGGCCTCTGTCAAAGGGCCCAGACCCCTACGAGGAAGCCCGCCGGACACAACGCGGGGCCCACTCTCAGCATGGAGGGCCTGCCGCCCACCAGCCTCCCTGGTTACCGTCCACAGGGAGGGAGGGCACCAGGGCCCGGCCACAGAGGAGACCCGATGAGACGGCCTCGCCCGGCCCAGCTGCCCTCAGCAGCGTGGCTGCTGCTGGTCTGGCTGCCAGACCCCGGAGAGCTGGCACATCGAGAGATGCGCAAATGTCAACCCAACCGGGGATGTCTCCAGCGGAGACCCTGCGGAGGAAGCCCCTCACAGGAATAGCGACACGAATCCCGGCCCTAATGTTCAGTAAGCTGCCCTGTTCTCCAGTTACCGTTTCAGTCCTGCAGACATTTCATTCGAAAATTAAGTGATATTAAAAAATAACTGGTATTAAAAAATTAAGTGATGAAATACCTGCTCTTCCCTGGCTTGGGTTTGGTTGTGTGTAATAGTATGCTAATAAAATTAAGCCTTGTTTCACAGAAATATGTCATGTTTAATTTTTGTTTATTGACTTGAGAGAAAAGCATCGATTTGTTGTTCCACTTATCTATGTGTTCTTTGGTTGATGCCTGTATGTGCCCTGATAGGGAATCGAACCCCCAACCTTGGTGCGCCAGGACAATGCTCTAACCAACTGAGCTACCTGTCCAGGGAGAGTAATGTTACTTTATTAGAAAAAAACATCTTGGCTGGAAAACAATACACAACGAAGGAACGCGTCTGCTGGTGGGTGCTGCGGGGGTCGCAGACCCACGGGGAGAAAGGGCCATGGGCCACAGCGGCCACACCCGAGGCCTCGTCCTGGGGTCCCGGCAGCCCATGCAGCCTCCCCCACTGGCCCAGGCCTTCTCTGACTTGCCTATAATTGGGTGAACCCTCAGCACCTTGAGGGGGTGGCTGTGCGGTAAGGTCGGCAAGTCTGGGCTGCGGGTGAACTCACCTAGTCACACGGGGCGCTCTCTGGTCCCAGCCACCCCCCCACCCCAGACACGAGTGCCATGCGCACCGGCCTCGGGACAGGCTGTGCGGCAGGCAAAGTGCCACTCGGGGAGCTGGCCGCGAGGGCTGAGGGGCTGTACGGTCACCTGGTTGCGGCTCACCTGGAAGGCTGGCCCCTGGCTCCAGCACCTTCCACAGAGCAGCCTACCCGAGACTGTCTCTAGGCTCTGAGCCAGGTGCTCCCAGCATGGTCTCACCTCTTCAGGAGACTGAGGAAAATGTCATTTATAAAGTGATATATCTTACAGACGGTACAAAAATGGTGAGAAATGCCACCAGGCCGACTTCCTCCTGGAACACTTTCAGCTGCAGACACACTTCGCTCCACCCAGTTCTTCACAAGAACCCCAATACTCCCGCCACCGAGCAGCCCGCTGGGCGCACCTGGGCAGGGCTGCCATTCCCCTGTGGTGCTGAGGCTGGTCTCCGGCGCGGACGAGCCAGGTTTAGGAAGGGCCCTACGAGGCTGCGGAGCTCAGAGCAGAGGGGGCCCCTCCCAGCCCCAGACCTGCTGTCCGGAGGGCCTGGGGCCTTGGCCCCTGCAGCAAGCTGACCGTGGCCCTCTGCCAGCCCTGACCTGCTCAGTGAGTGACAGGCTGGGCTGAAGGTGGCACATTTCCCCAGAGAAGCCACTGGGCCTGGCCTCCGTACAGCAAAGTCACACGGAGAAACAATCACGCTCCCTCCAGGCTTCTGGGAAGGACTCTCAGGCGTGGCTGGCTGACCGACTGCGGCTCTGAACCCTCTGCTCCGCAGGCCGGAGAGACGAAGCCCTCCCGTGTCCTCCGAAAGCCATCCCGGCTCGAGTCCCTTCGGGGGGATCTGCCCATGCTGGCCAGCCTCCACCAGAGGGGGCGCTGAGGCCACTGCGTGTCTGCCCTTTTCAGGAGGCCACTGGTCCAGAGCCACCTGCATCTTTTGACAGACAGCCACACAAGGAAGAACGGACTTACAATTTTTCAAGGTACAAACTATTTTTAAAAGATTGGGAGGATGCGTGTGTCTTTTGAACTTGCTGCCAACCTAGCAGCATTTTGGGCTTATGGTGCAGGCGGTGCTGAGGCAAAGCGGGGACCCCGCTGCGGTGTCAGAGGGCACAGCGTCTGGCTCGGCTTCGGCAGCTATGAGCGGAAGGCAGGTGCCTATGCCAGTGCTGGAGGCCCGGAGGGCAGTGTAGGCAGGAAGATGCCGCGCTTCCTGGGAGGGGTGCCCACCCAGAGGGGAGCCCTGGCCCGCCCTGCTCTAGGCCCAGACACGCCATGAAACGGCAGGGAGGGAACAGCGGGAGCACCTGGACCTGCAGGGGCTCTGCCTCACCTTTACCTCCCACAGCCTCCGGGGACGTGCAGTCCAGGCCTGGGCGTCTTGCCTTGAAGCACTCAGGGGCAGAGGTGCAGGGGGCCGCTCAGATCACGCGCCTGGAGGGACACTTCTTTCCTCCCTGAGTGGAGGGCCCACGGTCCTGCGTGGGTAGCTCCTTGTGCACAGAAGCCTCAGGCAGGACGCCACAGCGGCTCCAAGGCCCTGGGCAAACGGATGTCTCCCGGGAGCAGGCTCCACAGCAACCGGCCGGCTTCCCTCCAGCTCCCTGCTGCTGGCTGGGAGCCCAACATCTGGGACGCTGAGTCTACCCAGCAGCATGGCGGGCGGCCGCAGTCAGTCCACCGTCCTTCCTCGGACTGGACCGGGCGCAGGTCAGGGCCACACAAAACACTGCGTGCCCCTGACACTCAGGACAAACATTCCAGGCCAGGTTTCCAATTAGGAGACACTCGGCATCAGTAGGAAGAGGCAGCAAGTCCTGTGCCCATTTGTCCTCTAAACAGTAAGGCCCTTAATTTTACAGTATGTAAAAGCTCTTCCTTTCTGGGTCCAATAATTGAGATTTTATGAAGCTCAGGCATCAAAGTGACCGCTGGAAATTACCCACATTTATAGCTCATCCGCACGTTTTATTTCATGTCAGTTTACAGGGGCAACCGCAAAGGCCTTGGGGAATCGAGCACGTGGAGAGTCAGTCTCTACCTGGGACAGTGAAAACCAAGGCAGGGAACAGGGGTGATTTTCTTAAAACTATAAAGTAACATATTGGTATTAAAACCCCATTAATTACTGCAACACTTAAGAACTTAACTTACCAACATTTCATTTTAGGAAGGCTCTTTATAAAATTTATTCAAGTTGTCAAGAAATTAGGTGAAAATATAAAAAAAAACATACATATAAGTTTAACTTTTGATTTTCACTAAAAGTAAATATACAGTTTTATACAGTGTCACCTAACATAACAATCTTTAATAAACTTAGGTATACAGAAATAAAAATGCGAAAATATTTTCTTGTACACTTTCGATGGAGAGACAGCGACCTGCCCGTGACGCGGTTCCTGGGACAGAGGCAGCGGCCCCAGGAAAGCCGACGCCCGCGGGGTTTCCTTCCCGGAGGGCGCGCTCACACCCGCCAAGTGGGCTCCGGGCTTTCAAGGGAGCAGCAGAGCCCCGGACTTCAGTCCGGACTGCCGAGCCCGGGGACGACAGGCTCCCGACAGGCCCCAGAGGCTCCTGGCTGAGGAAGGAAAGCCCCGCGGTGGACATGCCGGGCACGAGGGGGATGGTCTTGGCGGAAGCCCACTGATTCCCCTGGGCCACCTACACTGGTGCCCTCAACCGAGCGCTCCCGCCATCTTTCCTGCAGAACCCGAAGTTGAACTCTGCGTCTGGCCCTCCCTCGGCGCACAGAATGGGGCCTGGGGCCCCCGGCCTGCTTCCCCAGCTCCTCCTGCCTGGTGGCTTCCCCCTCCCAGGCAGAGGTGACAAGGACCTTGCACACAGGTGCAGCCCCACACCGAAAGGCTTCACCAACTCCAGCGTAAATGCAACACATGACGATTTCCTACCAGCTCAGGATGCGCCCTCACAAGGGGAGGAGCCTGAGGGAATCGGCTGCCTGGCCGTCTGCCAGCTCGGGCTTGGCTGTGAGGCCACCCAGCCGAGCCCAACCCAAGTCCCCTGGCAGGGACGCGTGCACATGCCGAAGAAACCGCGAGTGCCTGCGCGTTAGGTTCCTTCTGGCTCCTGCACGTCTGGGTCAGTGATCTCTGCCCTGTCCACTCCTCCAGCCCCAGACATTCGCCCTGAGTCCCGAGCCAGAGCCGCGCAGGAGGACACTCCAGGGCGCCAGAAGGGTCAGGCAGCACAAAAGACAAAATTAAGACTCTTAGCCGCTGCTGAAGTAACTGCAGAACCTAGAGTTACCGGTGACTTGGGAAGTGGCCGCCTGCTCCCTCTTACACACGTGCTGCCCCTGTGGAAGGCCAGGCTCTCCCCAGGCCCCGCCCGGCCAGCTGCTGCAAGCGCAGGCGGTGCCCGGGCCAGGCGGGCCCCGGTTGGCGCCACCCTCACTCGGCTCCTGCCTGTGCCTCACACCATCGGTCAGTGCGGGATGGAGAAGCTGGGCGGACAGAGAAGGAGCAGTGTCCTCTGGCTCACAGCTCTGCTTCCAGAGGGCTGGTCTGAAAGGACATTTCTGCTCAAGCTGAAAACTGAAGAATTTCAATGACTAAGCTCAAGGTTGGAAGGGAACACCAGGAAAGTGCTCCCCCGGTTCCTTTGGTGCCCCCCCCACCCGCGGCTGGTGTGCCCTGAGCTCCTGCTCCCAGCCCTCGCCCCCCCACCCCCAAGGCCGCAGAAGTCAGCATGCGGAGCCATGGGGGTGGGCCGTCCTCGCAGCTCGGCCCTGGTCTTGGAGAACACCTTGCTCTGTCCTCAGGCCATGCACTCCGAAGAAAGGGGGCGGCGTCGGGGAGCCAGCCAAGGCCTCTCCAGCACCCGACCCCCAGCAGGGGCCCCGGCAGACAGAGGGGACACCCCCCAGAAGCTGGAAGAACAAGGCTGTGACCAAGCCCCACGCTTCAGAGCTTGTTTATTAAGGAAACAGTAACATCCTCTCTCGCCTCCCCCCACCTCCCGCACCTCCTGCCTCTCAGGCAGGGCACCCGTCAGCGTCACACGCGGGCCACAGCGGACTGTGCGAGACTGTGCGAGAGCGGCGAGAGCACCGCAGCCTTCCCCTAAGGGCCACTCACCTGGGAGCAGCCACTCTCCGCCCAGGCCGAGTGCAAAGCCTTGAATTGGGAACCTGCGCATTCAAGGCCTCGGAAGCCGCTGGGACGGAGCTGCTGCAACAGCAGGCGCCTGCAGTTGCACGGACAGGGCTGGTCGCCGGCCTCTCCCTCGGGCAGCCCGACTGAGCCTGCACAGCCGGAACGCCCGCCAGCGGCTGTCTCTGCTGCCTCAGCACCGTCAGCGTGCAGGGACGAAGGACCCTGTCTCATCCCGGACAGGACGAGCCCAGGGAGCCATCTGTGCTAAGGAGCCTGGTGGGGCAGCGGGGAGCAGGCCCGAGAGGGGCCAGGCCTTCGGGACACACTGTACTGGGGGCTTGGAGCTGCTGCCCCGTCAGCCAGGGTCGCCTGCAGCTCTCTGACCATCCAGGCCCTCCCCTGGCTGAGCCCCGTTCACTTCACAAACCAGCACACGCCCTCAGTATCTCTGTATTTAATTACAAAAGTGTGCAAAACAAACCTAAATGACCAGAATAAGTTAACAAATATGATAACCATCATCTTGACATAAAACACAGAGCTCAGAGAACTACCCATTTGTGCGAAAACCAGGATCTGACGCTCCTCCACCGCTGGCAAGGGTCCTATGGACTCCGGATCCAACACCGTGGTTTCCCACGGGTGTGACGCTGGACAGGGGGTGTCCACACCCTGCCCTCAACCGCCACAGGCCCAGGGCCCAGGGCGAGGACAGAGCCCAAGGGCCAGGCCAGCGCTGGTGACCCAAGAACGACCCCTGAACGATCCCTGAATACCTGCACCAACAGCAAGACCGGGGGGCCTGCGCCAGGGCCCCCCCTCCGGGGTGAAACTGGCCGGGACTGCAGGGTCTGTCAGTCCGAACACAACAAAGCTGAGGAGGGTCCAGGCTGTCCAGGGCCTACAGCCGGGTGCCCTTCTGACCAACACCCGTGCCCCAACAAAAACCCCGCAAAACCTGCTCCAAAACAAAAGAAAATAAAACCTCCTTTTCCTCGTTGGAAAAAAACATAAGCGAAGCATGTGGGACACAAGGTCTTGGCTTACGTGGCAGAGGCACTTCGGGCAGCTGTGGGGGCCTCGGCCGCGGCTCCCGTGGGCCTGCGGCTCCGAGGAACGTGGGTGTTTGCTCAGCGCACGGAATCTCAATCAAGGTGGTACAGACTGCTTCTTTGAAAAAGATGTTTATTAAACAATTTTAATTGTCATAAAATGACTAAAATGGGTTTTAAAAATTAAGGCTCTTCTCTTTCTGTGGATTGCCAGAACAATGTAAAAATAATATCAATCAACCCTGCTGAACGCTTTATTCCTAAAGTTAAATTTCATAGATTCCTAAACATTTTATGATTAAGATAAAAAAACGGGACTAGAAATGGCGATCAGCGGCCGCCGTGCCGCGCACGCGCCGGTCAGGTGTGCAGCGCTCTAACTGAGGATGTAAGCAAAGGTGCTCGGGAAAGCAGAACGTTTAACTGTAGCTCTTTAAGTCACTGTTCCCACACTGCCATGATTTTCCTAAAACCCAAGAGTCTACGACAGGAACACTAACCTCGGGGCTCTATTTACTCCCAGGAGGGTGACTGACTTGGCTGGCAATTAGTTTGATTATATTGTTTCAAACGTCCTAAGGTGAATTATCAAATGATTCAGAATTACATGGCATGCAGTATCCAAAATTATGGCTCTGATGCATTTAGATTTACACTAAGAGGAAGTGTCATCCATCCATTGTGCACCCACCCCGCCCGCAGGAGAAAGCCGCTACCCGCTGAGTCTCCGTCCGGCGCAGCGTTAAGGGTTCAAACTCACCCCCTTCCCAGGCCGCCCCCACGTGCAAACAAACCCCTCCTGACAGGCAGTGACCACGCAGTCTTCAAGGAAAATCAGCACAGTCAGGCGTTCGTGTGCTATCTTTTTACAGATGAGGGGCTCCAACAAGGGCACGTCTTCCATCCGAGGACACAGGGCTGTCCCCAGGGTCTTGGCCGGGTCCGTCCTGGTTTTGGGAGCCAGGTTCAGTCTGTCGCTGCTCTTGCTGGAGATGTGTCCCATGCTATGGTTCCGCTTGTGGTCTTTCTCGTGGTGCCGGTCCTTCCGGTCGTGCAGGGAGAGTGTTGCGAACTTGCTGACCCCCGATGCGATGGCCCCGTCGGCGACGCTGCTCTTGCTGCCGGCGCTGGAGACGGTGGAATGTGGGAGGCTGTTGGACCGCGGCAGAGGGGGGGGTGCTGAGCTGCCGGGTGTTGAGACACTGTTCCCGGTGCTCCCGGACGGAGGGCTAGTGGCATTCATGACATTGGTGTGTGTCCGTGCCCTCGAGAGGGGTTGATGCGGGAAAAGGATGTCTTCCGTGAGGTCCCACAAGCAGAGCTGCGTGTCCTGGCCCACGGAGCCGAATCGGTACGTGACGCTGACGGGGCGGCTCTCCGTGGAGTTCCGTTTGGACAGCCTGGACTGGGTGCTGTTCGCTCGGTCTCTGCCAAAGTGGAGCAGGTCCTGGAAGTCCTCGTCACTGCCACTGAACTCCATGGGGTCGCCTTCTTCCACGCTTGTGGTGTAGGGGTCGAAGGCCACCACGCTGACCCAGGACTTGTGCCCGTGGCCTCGCGCTATGACGCGGCTGTCCACGAAAGACCAGACCGTCACCAGGTCGTCCTCGCCCCCCGTCACAAGGTACTTGCCGTCCGGGCTCCAGCACACGCACAGCAAGCCGCCAAAGTAGCTTTTCATCGAGCCGTGCAGCTCCACAGAGTCAAAGCTGAACACCCGCAGAAACCCGTCCTGGCTCACGCACGCCAAGAACTTGCCATCTGGGGAGAAAGCAAACTCGTTGAGGGCCCCCTCGCCCACCGTCCACTTGAGGAGAGGGTTCCTCGTGGATTTGCTCTTGCAAGTGTGCACGGCGAAGCTCTCGCCCTGCTTCAGGAGCTGGTAGTGGGGGGCTGTGGTGCCACAGGTGTGCTCCACGTTATACAGGTACATGTTCCCACTCGCATGGGCTACTAGGAAAAGGCTTTCCGAGCCAGGGACCCATTTGACACAGGTTACGCGTGACTTGTCTATTAGTCTCTGTGAAGACAAAGGAGAACACGTTATCACAATGGGAGCTTAGCGGTCCACGTCCCAGCAGAAAGCCGGGCTGCTGCTGGGTGACACGCGACGCGTCACCGGGCACGACACTCTCCTGCGGCCGGTCTGGCCAGTGAAGAGCACTCTGGACACGTGTGCGATGCTGGTCCAGGGCTGCCCCTGGGTGCGAGGCCCCGAGCACGGCCTTCCCTCCCACCTGCAGGGCCCAGGCCTCTCAGTCCCCACGCAGGGGCAGCCACCACGCCTCCGGTTCCCATGCTTCCTCGTCACTGTCAATCACGTGCAGACTGCACCGGTCCCTGCGTGGGCTGCTCCCGGGGGAGTGGGGGGGGGGGCCTGCTGGCTGCTCACAGGACTTTAGCACGGCCCTGGGGCCGGGAGCTCTCCTCCTGGCCCGCCACCCTGCAGCCCCCCCACAGGCCGTCCTTCGACATTTCCTTGCGAGCCGGTGGTGTTGAGAGAGAGACAGGGGACTCGCTCAGGAGCCCGGGCCCATCGCCGCCGCTCTACTCCGAGTTACCTGTGGGCGCCCTGACCACCTAGGTCTCTCACAGGCAAGGATTAGGGAAGTCTTCCCTCTAAACCAAAAAAACAAAGGGCCAGAAGTAAAACGCACCCAAAGGCACCAGTGCCTTCCCTGCTGGCCAACCTTGCCGAGGCCACGGCATGGTGGCCTCCACAGGCAGGCCCTCTCGAGGCTGCCTGGTCCCTAAGTGACACCAGCAGGGACCATCCTGAAGTCCCCAAGCTCTCCTCAGACACCCAATTGCCAAACACCCCCCACTGCTGGTGCTTCGCCTGTGTGGGTGGAGCTCCAGAACCCCGCTGCGCACAGGGCGCCGTCCCCTCGTCAGCGCAGCGCCCTGCGTCTGCCGTGCGTGCTGCGCTCTCGCTGAAAATGAAACATCCGAGTCGTTTCCAAGACATCAGTGACCACACAAGCTGTTGCGAAAAGTCATCCCCCAGAAGGTGAATGGCCTGCAAGCCCCCAGCTGGAGAGGGGCAGGGGACCCGACGGTGTGTGGCCGGCAGGCCTGGGGGCTCGGGGACCGCGGGCTGGGCACAGTTAGTCACAGCAGCAGGGGCCGCTGCTTGCCGTCTGCCACGGCACAGCCCCGGACAGCATGGCTGGCCCCTCGCTTCAACAGAGACAAGGCAAGAAGCCTGGGACACAGTCCGCACGCTAACCCCCCGCCCGCCTACTGAATGGCCTCTACCAAGGCAACGGGCCGGCCAGCCCAGGTCGAAGGGTCTCCACGCTCACCCTCCACAGGGAGCCTGGTTAGGTGGCTACAAAAGCGGACCCAGGCCTCCTGCCAGAACCATGGCTCAGTCCTACACCCTCCATGCCACCACAACCAAGTCACACCGTCTGCCCTCGATCACACCACCGTCACACGTGCGCCCCATGTTCAGGATAGACACAAACTTCTAGCACCACGGTTAGGAGAAAATTTTACTTCTGGCTTAAAGAAACACAACGCAGTTCCTTAGAAGGTCAGTGCTCCGGGGAACAGAGCACAGAGGGAGCACTGAGCCCGCGGCAGGCGGACACGCGGCTGCACCCCATGGACAGGAGCCCAGCCACACGTTCAACGCTGTGAACTGGTACACGGTGCAAGCACCTGCGAACCAAACATCTGCGGGAACCGCAGCTTCTCCTTGTCCCACACCACGGGTGTCCCCTGCCCGGTCATGCACTCCAGCACAGGGACAAGCGCGGGCCCCCTGGGGGTGCCGAAGTCTCTCCCATGTTGGGGCACATGCAGCCACGCCAGGACAGCAGCGTAACACCCAGCCCCAGGCCCTGCTCCGTGCGCCAGGCCACGTACAAGCTCCGCACATGCTCCCTCCTTGGTCTCTGCCAAAACCCTGCAAGGCCTGCGTTCGTCTGCTTTGGGCAGGGCCCCTTCCCAGACGAAGCAGTGTGCAGGACGCCGCCTCACCCGCGCCGCGCCCACCCTTGCATCTCGCGCCAGAGCGCACACTGCGCTCCCGGCCAGGAGAGTGTCGCACGGCCACAGAGACAGCCCGCCCCCCTCCCTGCGCAGAGCCCGCGGCAATGCGAACCACTCCAGTGTGAGCACCTCGGCTGGCAGATGAGGAGGCAGCCACCACAGCGGTTTCCGCGCGTATGGACACGCCTGCCGGGCGAGCCCTTGTGGGGGAGCTGGGTGGAAAGGTATATGACTTCACAGTCCGTGTGGGTACGAAAAATCACCTTCCATGAGGATGCAATCCTGCCCATCAGCAATGTTAACAGCAGTGTCAGCTTCCCTGGAGGAAGGCAGGCATCACCGCCACACCGCCCGCGGGGAACCGGCTCAGAGGAGCCAGGAGACTCGCCTGAGGTCCCAGCCATGCCCCCGCCCCCACCCACGCGCAGAGGCCTCCCCGTGTCCGAGGAGTCGACTGAGGACAGAGGGAAGACAACCGAACAAAACGCTCTGTGGCTGCGGACCGCATGCACCATGTTGCCCAGCCTACAGGGGGCGCTGGCTGCGTCTGTGCTGGGACGCGCAGCGCTGTCCTGTCGTCGTCCCTTACATGAGACAGCACAGCAAGGGGACTGATGCGGCGTGCGCGCCATGTTAGGTGTTACGAGGAAGCTGGAGGAGACCTAACGTCTGTGGGAGGGTGTGCGTGGGCCACACGCCAATCCCACTCCACCTGACGTAAGGGGCCCGAGTGCCCGTGGGACTCGGTAACCGAGGGGCGTCCGGGAACCCGTGCCCCACAGACAGAAGGGACGACCACCTCCGCACAGTCATTCAAGGAGTCGCGCCGCGTTCTGTACTGGGTGCACACCCTAGGCCAGGCACTGCAGCAGCAGTGACCGCACAGACCTCCCTTCCTGCGTGACAATCACCTGCTAGAGGGGTGAGCAGACATGAGGTTTACAAACCGCGGGGAGAACAAACCACGGGGTAGGGGTGGGGTGACCACGCGAAGGCGGGAGCTGCTGCGGTGATTTCAGGCTGAAACAGGAGGCCCAGAGAGGCCTCTCCGGGGCAGTGAGGATGGCTGTGAGCGGACGGTATGGTGGCAGGCAGAAGGGTGACAGGGTGCGGACAAGGCGCCCTGCCCAGGGCACAGCACCTCCAAGGACACCGAGGTGGGAGCAAGCAGGCACTGGACACCCGGAGAGACCGAAGGGACCAGCGAGGGAGCACCCCGGGCAGGAGGACGGCGCACCTGTCCTGGCTGGAGCACCTGAGCAGGGGCCGGGAATCAGGTCTGAACTGTGAGCTCAGACCTGGGGCCCTGCAGTCCCAGGCTAAGGGGCCCGGGCTGAAGCCCTGCGCTGCCCAGCCCCAGGCCCCAGGCTCCTGCAATGTCGCTGGCCTGAAGCGACCGGTGCAGAGGGTGAACGTGCGGGACTCTGTGGACCGAAACAGGATGGAAGCTGGAGAGCTCACGTCCCTGTTGATTCCACTGCATGTTGAAATCGTATTTCGGATGTTGGATAAGATAAAATCTCACTTTTGCCTACGATTCACTGATGGACGGTGGCCAGGGGGAGGGTTACAAATGCCCAGGTGGCTGACGCCCGCTCTGCAGGTGGTCTGCAGCACACAGCAGGGCGCCAGGCCTCCTGAAGGGTGAACCACGGGACGCAGGGGGTCCCTGCAGTCTGGCAGCGTGGAAGGGGGGTGGGAGTGGAACCAGTTTAAGAGCGCAGACAATGGTCCGTGGCGGTGAAACTTGAATTGTGGCCGGGTGGCAGGCTTGTGGAAAGAAGGCAGTGGAGGTAGGAGCGATGGGAATCCTGGGTCTGAGCCCGAGCGATGGGCGGGCAGTGACAGAAAAGCGCAGGGAGGGGTGACGGAGCCAGGGAGAAACCCAAGCGCCGTCCCCTCGTGGGCAGCTGATGGAAGTGAGCGGAGGGCAAGGTGCGGTGAGAGCCAGATCTCTGGCATCCTGAGAGCGCTGTGAAGAAGGTGGAACAAGGAGGAAAATGAGTGAGACTTTAAACCCCCACTCATAAGGAGGAGGAGAAAAAGCAGAGAAAAGGGCCCAGAAGTCCACGAGGAGAGGGCAGGGTGGAGAAGCCAGGAGCTCTGCTCTGGGCATCAAAATGTCCCTCGGTCAGGGGACTGGACAGGAGGCTTGGAGAGGAAGTGCCCCAGGCAGGCAGGCAGGCAAGCAAGTCTGGGCTCAGGAGGAGGCCCGGGAGGGACCCTCAGAAGGCAGAAGTGGAGGCGAGGACAGCCGAGGGAAGGAGCCCAGCAAGGAGGAGGGACTGGGGGGCAGCAGGGGAGACGGAGCCTCTGAGAAGGTCTCCGTGAGGTCACGGGCACAGCCATGGGCTTTCCAGTCAAGAAAGTCAAGTCCTGAAATGCCACAAGGCCTGTTTCTATAATCGCTTTCATAAAAACCAAAAGCGAGATCCGGACCTTTCCGTACCAAGGCCGCCCCTTGGGAGGCCCCCATGCCCACGCCCCCACAGCCTTCACCTGCGGTCCCAGGCACCCTGCTCTGAGGACCGCAGAAGCTGCCCCCCTGCGGACAGCAACCCCGCAAGGACCGCGCGTGAGCCCACACCACCATCGCTGGCGGCATGGACAGGCAAGACTCTCGCACCACACTGCACCCGTCAAAAGGAAGCAAGAAAAAACACCCGAGACCACACCGCAGCATCACCACTGAGCGAAGCCCTCTGAAACTCCAGATTTCCTTCTCTTTCACTGTGACAACACGACGAGCAGGAAAAAGTTGTTTTTGGAGTGAGTACGCATTTTAAAATGCAGATATTAATCTGTAACAAAAAACCAAAGCGAACAATTCAAAAACCACAGCAGCGGGAAAGGCCGTAACGTGGCCCCCAGCAGAGCCGGCACGGAGGGCGCCCTGCAGGGCGGTGGCTTCCCGAGGGAGCCTCGAGGACGGGCTACTTCGCAGTCAGGGACGAGAGCAGATGTCACTTTTATCGATGCTAAAACTTTAAGGAGTACATCATTATCTGCTCATTTCCTTCCTTTGATTAGAAAAAGCAACCACAAACCCTGCCGGGGTGCGCAGAGCCGCCCCTCTGTGACAGAGCTGGACAGACGGCTGCAAGGCCAAGGCCGGGCCTTGCCCGCCCCGCCCCGCCCCGCCCCAGGGCACGGGCGCAGGAGGAGTCCGAAGCTGGCGTGGTGAAAGAGTCCACAGCCTTGGGCAGACGACAGGGACCAGGAGCCAGGGCCGCCTCCGTGCTCTTGAGCGGGGCCCGATCTAAAGAGGCTACTCGATGTGCTGGCCCCGGACCCAAACCTGTGACAAGGAGAGCGAAAGTCAAGGACAGTGTGTCTCAGCACAGGTCAGTCATGAACGAAGCCAAGATGACGAATTCTTTTTAGATTTTACATCTAACCCAATAAACATACTGGAAAATCTTCTGAAGTTCCTACGCTATGGCCACAACTCTAAAGTAACTGGAGTTTGAATAAAACTGAACAAGGCCAAATTTATCATCACACAGGAACTGTCCCTGGGTCCCTCCTCCCCAACACATCATAACCACCAGTCACAGCAGTGAAGTGCCCCCCGCCCCCGTCCCCCGGAGCGCCGCACTCAAGGCGGAGGCTGACGGGCCGCCCTCCTGCCCTGGGCTCTCCCCACAGGGCGGCTCCGTGGTCTGGCCACCTATGGGAGGCGCTCAGAGGCCCAGGGGTTCTGCAGCCTGCTCTCTCCGAGGGAGGCCAGGAAGGACTGGGTCCCCACCCCCCACTCCCCAGGCCGGCACGGGCCCAGCAGCCCAGGTCCCCAGGGGACCGGGACGGCCAGGAGCAGCCAGCGTGCCTCTGCCACGTGAGCTGAATAGCTCGGCGGCCAGACCGGGAGGCGACGTCTCCAATGGAAGGTGGGAGCCTTAGTCTCACGAAGAAACAAAGCTAACAGCAACCTCTGCGCGTCACAGGTAATGATCTCTCTTCCTAATACCTCTCTAGGCCCCAGTGTTTCTGCAAACAGATGTTTTGATTTATTTTTTAATTTATGGGGGGAAATTAAGACACACACGATTCACTCCCACACAGAACTTTCCATCCACCTTCAATCCCAGGTGGCTTTCCGGAGCCCAGAAACCCACGCCAGGCGCCCCCCAAACACGCGCTGGGTTCCCACACACCCGGCACCTCCAGAGAGGAGGCGGTGGTCAGAACAGGCACCGCTGGGGCGTGTGTTGCACCGCACGTGTGCCATGGCAGCAGAGGAGCGCGCTGGTGAGAGGCGGAAGGATGGGCAGACCGACCCGCGGCCGTGCAGAGCAGCCCCGCCCTCGGGTGCTGTCCGGCTGCCCCGATCTTTTTGCCTTCTCGTCTCCGGAGAAGTTCAGTCCCCGCCTTGCTGGAACCTGACCCAGCTCTCACCAGGGCCCGCGCCCCGTGTGCAGGTGGGCCCCGTGCGCAGGTGGGTCCCGTGCGCAGGTGTGTGTTGAGGACGGCCAGCGGCAGGCCCGGCAGCCAGCAGTCAGAGGCAGAGCGCCTAGTGCTGAGCCCGCCCATTCTCAGTGACCAGCTGACTGCTCTAGGGGTGCCTCTGAGACAGGACGACGCGCTGGCCAGGGTCTGGGAGACAAGCAGGCTCGGCCCAGGCCCCGCGGCTGCTCTAACCACACTGTCCCCGTAGACCCTCCTTCCAGGCTCGGGGATGGGATTGCTAGTTACACGCTGACCACTCCCACACGCTCGCCTCTCCCGGCCTCTGGAGGGTAGCAAGCTCAGAGGGGACTGTGATCTCTTCCTCCAACCCCAACACCCGCTCCTTCCTGCTCCTGGCCAGTGTGGTCAAGGGTCCGCCAGGAACCCACGGCTTGCTCCTCTCTCCCCCTCTCCCTCCCTGACTCAGCTCCAAGCAGCAGCCAGGGTGATTTTCGAAAGTGCCACCCGACTGCCTCATGCCCCTGCTCCCGTCTAGGGGACGTGCCAGCTTGGGGGAACACAGCCCTGAGCTTGTTCCCACATAAGGTGGCATGGCCCCCAGTTCACACCACTCTCCCCGGGGCACGCCGGCCTCTCCCAGCTCTCTCGGACCCAAGTTCTTTGTCAGCCCCGGGCCTGCACCTACTCCCCCTTCCTGCAGGAGCGCTCCACCCCTGGTTCCTTACCTGGTTGGCCGCCTCCTCCGGAGGCTCAGTGTGAAGCACACTGCTCCCTCCGAGGAGCTCCCCTCCCGGGTTAGGGAGGCCTCCGCGTTTCTC